>JAABOM020092403.1:0-71463 GCA_011800125.2 Solanum clarkiae | reverse complement strand
AATCACCATGAACTTTGTCAATATAAACATGAATGCATGCAAATGACTTAGGGGTTGGAACATGAGACATGAAATCATATAAAAGACTTAGAATTAATACCTTAGGCTTGAGTAGGATGAAATAGATAAGGATATCACTTTTGCATGTCCGCTTCAGCCTCCCATGTAGCACTTTCTACTTGTTGATTCCTCCAAAGTACCTTAACGGAAGCAACATCCTTGTTCCTCAACCTATACACTTCTCTATCTAAGATCTCTACTGGAACTTCTTCATATGTCAAGTTGTCTTCAACTACCCTTACAACATCAAAAGGCACAATAGCATTAGGGTCACCCACACAGTTCCTCAACATAGACACATGGAAGACCGAATGAACCAATTCCATTTCACTAGGCAATTCCAACTCATAGGCCACCTTAACAATCTTCTTCCTCACCCTATAAGGACCTACAAATCTTGGACTTAGTTACTTTTCTTTCCAAAATGAACCATACCCTTCATGGGTGACACTTCAGATAGACCCAATCACCAACTTAAACCCAAGCTCCCCCCTCCTCACATCGGCATAGGATTTTTGGCGACTTTTGGCCATCTTCAACCTTTTTCTAATCATACTTACCTTCTCCATAGCATCCATAACCAGATCTAGACCGAACAAAGCCACCTCTGCAACCTCAAACCACCCAATCGGTGACGTACGACGTCTACCATAGAGAGCCTTAAAAGGAGCCATAATGATGCTTGAATGATAGCTATAGTTATAGGCAAACTTAATCAATGGAAGATGACCATCCCAACTACCCTTAAGCTCCAATACACAAGCCCTAAGCATATCCTCAAGTGTTTGGATAGTTCTTTCGGCTTGACCATCCGTTTGAGGGTGGAAGGCCATACTAAGTTTAACTTTGGTACCAAGACCCCTTTGGAAAGTTCTCCAAAATTGTGAAGTAAATTAAGCACCACGATCCGATATGATTTACAAAGGAACCCCATGCAACCTCACCAAGTCATGAATGTGCAACCTAGCATAATCTTCAGCCCCATATGTGGTATTAATTGGTAGAAAGTGAGACGATTTCGTCATCCAATCAACCATAACCCAAATGAAATCAAAACCCTTTCTATTCTTGGGCAACCCAACCCCCATATTAATCTCTTCCTACTTCCAAGTAGGAATCTCTATGTCTTGGGCTAGGATACCCGACCTTTGATGCTCGGCTTTGACTTGTTGGCAACTATGCCAACCGATAACAAATTTGGTAATGTCTCTCTTCATACATCCCCACCAAAACATATCTCTTAAATCTCTATACATCTTAGTAGATTGGGGTGGATAGAATAGGAAGGATTATGAGACTCATCAAGAATCTTCTTTCTCAACTCATCAACACAAGGCACACACAACCTACCTTGGTACCTAAGGGAACCATCTCCCCCTCTGGAGAAAACCTCCACCTTACCATCTTTTACCAATTCCTTCAGTTCTAACAAGGAGGGATCAAGATCTTACTTTTCTTTTACCTCTTCAACTAATGAAGACTTTGAACCATCAACAACCACAATGCCACCATTATCAACCTCTTCCAACCTAACCCCCAATCTATCCAACCGATTGATCTCCTTAGCCACCTCTATGCCCCCACCATCAACATTAGCTAAGCTACCCATAGACACCCCACTCCAAGCATCCACCACAATATTAGCCTTATCGAGATGATATTGCACACTCATATCATAAACCTTAAGAAGTTCTAACCACCTTCTTTGCCTAAAGTTGCGATCTTTTTGAGTGAACACATATTGGAGACTCTTATGATTAGTAAACACATCAACATACACCCCATACAAATAATGATGTCAAATTTTGAAAGCAAAAACCACGACGGCCAATTCAAGATCATGAGTAGGATAATTCTTTTCATGGACTTTGAGTTGTCTAGAAGCATAGGCTATTAACTTCCCATTTTTCATGAACACACAACCTAAATCAACTCTAGAAGCATCACAATACACAACAAATCCTCCTAGCTCTTCTGGTAGTGACAATATAGGAGCAGACACAAGCATATCTTTCAATATTTAGAAACTCTTTTCACACTCATCGGTCCATACAAATTTGGCTTTCTTTTGAGTCAACTTGGTCATAAGAGAAGCAATAGAAGAGAACCTATTCACAAACCTTCGATAGTAATATGCTAAGCCCAAGAAGCTCCTAATATCTGTGCGGTCAATGGTCTAGGCCAATTTCTAATCATAGCGTCATTTTAGGATCCACCTTAATACCATCCCCTAACACCACATGACCTAGAAAGTCAACTTCTTTCAACCAAAATTCACACTCCTCATATTTAGCATACAACTTCTGTTCCCTCAATCTTTGTAGCACTACTCTCAATGACCTATATGCTCCTCCTCACTATGTGAATAAATCAAAAAGATCATCAATGAAGACCACAACAAATGAATCAAGATAAGGTTTGAAGACCCTATTCATAATATCCATGAAGATGGCTGGTGCATTGGTCAACCCAAAGGACATCACAACAGACTAATAATGCCTATACCTATTCCGAAAGGTCATTTTGGGAATATCACACTCCCTCACCTTCACTTGATGATACTCAGACCGAAGGTCAATCTTAGAGAAGTGGCTAGCCTCTTGCAATTTGTCAAACAAATCATCAATTCTTGGAAGAGGATACCTACTCTTGATGGTGACCCTATTAAGTTGCCGGTAGTCAATACACATTCTAAGAGACCCATCCTTCTATTCACAAATAACACCAGTGCATCCCAATGTGATTGGCTAGGCCTAATGAAACACTTCTCCAAAAAGTCCCTCAATTGCTCCTTTAATTCCTTTAACTCCGCCGGGGCCATAAGGTAAGAGGGAATAGAAATGGGTTGAGTATCAGAGAGGAGGTCTATACCAAAATCTATTTCTCTTTCGAGTGCAACACCAAGAAAGTTATTTGGGAAGACATCAAGTAACTCATTTACCACCGGAACCGACTCTATGGGTAGGACTTTGGACTCCACATTCCTAACCCTTGCAAGATGATAAAGACACCTCTTAGAGATGAACTTATGGGCTTTAATGCAAGAGATGAACCTACCCTTGACCACAACGTCAGGACTCTCCCACTCAAGAATGGATTCATTTGGGAATTGAAATCTGACACTATAGGTTCTACAATCAATAGAGGCATATTATGCATGCAACCAATCCATCCCAAGAATGCATATATCAAAATCAACCATGTCCAACTCAACAAGATCACAGGCAATATTTTATGCAAGATGCAAATGGGATAATCTCTATATACCTTCCTAGCAACAATAGATGCACCAATAGGAGTAGACACCTCATATGATTCACATAACAATTCGAGCTTAACATGAAACTTTTGCAACAAAAGGGGTAACAAAAGAAATAGCGGCACCCAGATCAATCAATGCATACATATTAAAATCAAAGACTTTTAACATACCGGTGACGACATTGGGCACCTCATCAACCCCTTGCCTCCCATGTAAAGCATAAAATTGATTGTACCTTAGGGCACTACCTTGTTGACCACCCCTTCCCAAAGAAACCACATTTGCACCTTGTGGATGAACCTCCTTACCCTTATTGCGGTTATGAGGACTACCAATCTTTTTGTGACCAACTTCCCACACCCATAACATACATTAGTATCTCTCAAACATGGGCCCCTATGACCTCTACCACATTTTGGACATATATTATTAGGGACCACACTGCCAACACCTTGGACCCTTGGGAAGTTCATTGGCAAACCCTCTATTAGAAGCATGAGAAAACCTTTGGCCTTGATGGAACCGGCCATCCTTTCAACTTTGGAACCTACCCTCAAAGCGGGCCCTCTTAGCCTCATCACCCTCCTCTTCCTCAACTTTTCCTCCATTTGATTGGCATAGATCATCAATCGGGACAAATCCATACAACAAATCAACATAGCGGACCGACATTCCTCACTCACCAAATCGGAAACACCTATCGCAAACTTGTTCATTCTAGACCTTGGGTCGACAACTAAGTGGGGAGCAATATTTAGAGAGTTGATTGAACTTGAGGTCATACTCCCTCACACTCATAGACCCTTGTCTCAAATTCATAGATTCCACCATCTTGGCCTCCCTAAGTTCAAGAGGGAAGAACCGATTAACAAAAGCCACCTTGAACTCCTCCCAAAGCACCACATTATTGATTCCCTTCGCCTTCATCCATTGATAAACCATATTTGTGCCACCCTCTTGAGTCGGTAAGCCGCCAACTCCGCCTTCTCTTCCTATCTAACACCTATAATAGCAAAAACCTTATCAATGAACTCTTGAGAGTCCTCATCTACCTTAGACCCATAGAATTCTGGGGGATTCATCCTCATGAAGTCTCTTACCCAAGATGCCAGTGTAGGAGCATGAGGGGCTTGGACCCCTTGATTGGTTTGATTAGCCATAACTTGTGCAAGCGAAGTGCGAGCATCCCGGAGCTCACCATAAGTCGGTTGTCCCTCGAGTGTGCGAGCTCTTCTTCCTCTTGTGTTAGGCGTGATCAAGCATAGCAAAGAACAATTCTTAAGGGGGAAAACCTTACCTTAACTTCTATAACACGACATAGAGTAAGAAGAAGGAAAACATTTCCTAAAACGTCTCATAGTCTCTTGCTCATAACTGTGGTGCACAACACAACCATGAATAAGACTCTAATCGACGCGGTGTGATGGATGCCGAGGACCATTAACAACCTAGTGCTCTAATACCAAGTTTGTCATGACAAGAGTCAAGAGAGAGTCAAAGCTCATGGCATTATACATAACATGTCCAACAACACCTCTAACCATAAAACTTAGCAAGGGCCAAGACAAGAAACTGGGCTCACCCTTATAGTCAAAATATACAATAAAGAAAGAGAGTCACAATACATAGTATAAGAACATAGATATTGTCCCTGAAATGGAGGAGTCACCAACTAGCTTGAGAGAAGTCGTATTAGCTATGTGGAGATGGATGATCAAGTGGCGCTCCGGTTCCTACATGGTAACATCGTGTAGGAACAGAGTATGCATTAGTACGTTTGAATATACTAAGTATGTAGGCCGCAATGTAACAAGAGATATGCATCATAATCAAAATGCATAATAGTAAGCAATAGATAGCATAATAACAATATGACATGTATGTTCAATGCTTAAGTAAAACATGCTTACATTTTAATATTAAATTATTTATTTTTAAAGATTAAAATATTAAACATTAATCAATACGAGTATCATGGAAAAACAATATTCAGCACAGATAGAAAATTATTGAGTTTCTTTTTTGTTATTACGTTCTATTTTTTTGAGTCAATTTAAGTTACTTTCAAAATTAAATTAGATTATACTAATTTAATAATTTTAAAAGAAAAATTTTAATATTAAAAACTATATAAAAAGTATCATAAACTGTAATTTTTTTCATATCAATATGATAAAAAGTATATCTTAAAATATTTATCAAAGCTCATATTATTCTATGCTCTAAAAGAAAACCGTGACAAGTGAAAAAAATAGGAGTAGTATATTTAAGATTATGAGATAAAATAATATTTTATTATATTTAATATATTTTTAATTTGCTTACATATAACATAATACATGTGTAAGAAGAGACCTTCATCATAAAACTTGTAGGTTACCAAGGTACAAACCCCTTTGATTGGTTAGTGGATCGTCGCACCCTACCACCCATGGTGATTAAGGAACTAACCCCTCAACCCGGTTACCAAGGGGCAAACCCCTTGATTGGTTAGTGGATAGTCACACCCTACCACCCCTGGTGATTGAGGTACTAACCCATCAACCTGGTTATCAAGGCATAACCCCTTGGTTAGTATCAGGGTAAAAACCCCTCGACATGGTTACCCAGGCTCTTAACCTCCCGAGTAAGGCATGGTCACGTTCCAACACTATACAGGAGAACATCATATACATACGTTCCTTTCATCATCATAAAGTCAATCAACTCATAATACATGCATTGGACCTTCAATTCCTCAAAATACATTAACCGAACATTTTATCAAACACTTGGCGGATGTATAGTGCTAGTGCAAAACCATGCAATTCAAGAGTAGAATCATGTTAAAACATTTAGTGTAAAACCATCAATAGATACTTGATAACATCCGCAAGAAATATACATCAAAACCCTTTATCAAATCTCCCAATAGATCTTAGATTCATAGCTCAAAACATGCTAAAACAATCACAATTTCATGAAACCCCAACATAGTGTACAGTGAAATTCATAATAAGTAAGACTCATGAGTAAATCAACTTTAAATCATGCAATTTTAAGTAAGAGAAAGCTTGGGCATCATGGGTGAAAGGAACCTATAAAAGAAACCCACATACCTTGACTTGGAGAATCCTTGAAGAAGATTGGAAATGGAGACTTGAAGTTTGAATGAGAACCTTAAGATCCGGATGATTTTTGGGACTTGAAATTTGGTGTGAAATATGATTCCAAGTGTTTGTGAGTATTGGGGAATGTCTTGAATGATATGAGGGTGAAATATGGCTAACTATAGGTATTTTCCCGCATTGGAACACTTAGGCCCAAGACCCAAAAGTCTTGGACCGAGATATAAAAACAGTGTATAAAAAATACATAGTAGCACGCCCTTTGCGCATCGCGCCAGGGGCGTGGATTCACACTGGAAATTGCATTTTTGCGATTTCAAATTTTGAAACGGTTTCTTAATAATCAGGGTTATACCCATTTCCCACTCAATTTGACCCCCTGATCAAAAATATGAAATTGGATTTTTGATATCACATATGGATTTTGAGATATATGGAAATTACGATTATAGGCACTTTCGAGGCACATTTTCAGGAACTTTTTGAGGTCATTTAAGATCAACTCCCTTAAGCTATCAACAATAGGCACACACAACCTACCTTGGTACCTTAGGGCTCCATCTCCCCCTTGAGAGAAAACCTCCACTTTGCCATCTTTCATTAAGGCCTTCAACTCTATCAAAGTGGGGTCAAGATCTTGTTTTGACTTTACTTCCTTAATCAAAGAAGATTTAGAACCATCAACAACCACTACACCACTATTTTCAAGTTCATCCAACCTAACCCTCAATCTAGCCAACCGGTGAACCTTTCTACCCACCTCTTTGCCACCATTATCAATATGAGCTAGACTACCCATGGACACTCTACTTAGAGCATCGGTCACAACAATAGCTTTGCCGGGATGATAATGTATACTCATATCATAGTCTTTAAGGTGCTCTAACCACCTTCTTTGTCTTAAGTTAAGATCTTTTTGTGTGAACAAATATTGGAGATTTTTGTGGTCAATAAACATATGACACAGACCCCATACAAGTAGTGACGCCAAATTTTTAAAGCAAATACCACGACCGTCAATTCAAGATCATGGGTGGGATAGTTCTTCTTATGCACTTTAAGTTGTCTAGAGGCATATGCTATCACATTGCCATTTTGCATCAAAACACACCCCAAACCAATTCTTGAGGCATCACAATATACCACAAACCCTTCCAACCCTTCCGGTAGAGCCAAGATAGGAGCAGAGATAAGCTTATCTTTCAAAGTTTGGAAACTCTTTTCACATTCATATGTCCACACGAATTTTGCCTTCTTTTGGGTTAACTTTGTCATAGGGGAAGCAATAGAAGAAAAACTATTCACAAACCTTCGGTAGTAACTAGCCAAATCCAAGAAACTCCTAATATCTGACGGAGTCAAGGGTCTAGGCCAATCTCTTATCACCTCCATCTTCTTAGGATTCAACTTAATGCCATCACCCAACACCACATGCCCTAGAAAAGAAACCTCTTTCAACCAAAATTCACACTTTTCATATTTAGCGAAAAACCTCTCATCCCTCAAGATTTGCAACAATACCCTCAAGTGACTCACATGCTCTTCCTCACTCCGAGAATAAATTAATATATCATCAATAAAGAACACCACAAACATATCAAGGTAGGGTTTAAAGACCTTATTCATCAGATCCATAAATATAGTCGGTGCAGTAGGCAACCCAAAGGACATAACCGCAAACTCAAAATGCCCATACCTAGTTCGAAAAGACGTCTTGGGAATATCACACTCCCTCATCTTCACTTGGTGGTATCCTGACCAAAGATCAATTTTAGAAAAGTGACTAGCTCCTTGTAGTTGATCAAAACAGTCACAATCCTTGGTAGAGTGTACTTGTTCTTTATGGTAACCCTATTAAGTTGTCGGTAATCAATGCACATCCTAAGAGAACCCATCCTTTTTCTTCACAAATAGCACTGGTGCACCCCAAGGTGACTTACTAGGACTTATGAAACCCTTCTCTGACAAATCCCTCAATTGATTATTCAACTCCTTCAATTTCACCGAGGCCATACGGTAAGGGGGAATGGAAATAGGTTGAGTATCAGAAATGAGGTCTATACCAAAGTCTATTTCGCTTTTAGGAGGAACACCAGAAAGCTCGTCGGGAAAGACATCGAGAAACTCATTTACCACTGAAACCAACTCAAAAGGAAGGACTTTGGACTCAACATCCCTAATCCTTACAAGATGATAAAGAAAAACCTTAGAAATCAACTTTTGGGCTTTGAGACAATAAATGAATCTACCCTTGACCACCACATAATGACTTTCCCACTCAAGGACGGGCTTATTAGGGAATTGAAATTTAATCTTACGGGTTCTACAATCAATAGAAGCATAATATGCCTGCAACCAATCCATTCATCCTAAGAATGATATCAAAGCAACCAATCCATTCATCCTAAGAATGATATCAAAGCAACCAATCCATTCATCCTAAGAATGATATCAAAATCCACCATAGCTAATTCAACAAAATCGCAAGGCAATACTTTATGCAATATGAACACAGGATAATTTCTATAGACACTTTTAGCAAAAATACACTCACCAATGAGGGTAGACACTTCATATGGTTCATACAACAATTTGGGACTCACATGAAGATTTTTGGCGACAAAAGGAGTAATGAAAGAAAGAGTGGCACCTGTATCTATCAATGCATACACATCAAAATAAAAAACCTTTAACATACCAGTGCCGACATCGGGCACCTCTTCCACCCCTTGCCTTCCTTGAAGAGCATAGAATCTATTGTGCCTTCGAGTACCCCATTGTTGGCCTCCCTTTGCCCAAGGACCCGCGTTAGCACCTTGGCCTTGTGGAAGACCATCTCTACCTTTATATTAAGAATGAGGACAGTCTATAACCTTGTGACCTACTTCACCACAAATAAAATAAGCATTAGAATTTTTCAAACACTGACCACATGGTTTCTTCCATACTTTTGGAACTCAGGGTGAGTCATCCCATCATTACCAACTTAGAATTTTGGATTATCTTTAGAAAATCTCTTATTAGGAGCATTGGAAGACCATTGGCCTTGGAACTTGTGGCCTTGAGGAAACCAGCCACCTTCGGAACCTACTTTCAAAACGAGCCATGTTAGACTCACCACTTCTTCTTTTTCTAAACTTTTCCCCATTTAGTTGTTTGACATATGTCATGAGTCGGGAAAAATCCATATCATTCACTAGCATGGCGGTATGACACTACTCATTAACCAAGTCAGACACCCCCGACACAAATTTGTTCATTCTAGCTGTAGGGTCGGGCCACCAAATATTGAGCATACTTGGAAAGCTTGTTGAACTTGAGGACATACTCCCTCACACACATGGAACCTTGCTTAAGGTTCATAAACTCTATCATATTAACTTCTCTTAACTCGACAGTAAAGAATCGATTGAGGAATGTGGCTTTGGACTCCTCCCAAGAAATAATATCATCATCACTTCTCTCCAATTTCCATTGGGTGAACCAAATTTGGGTCACACCTTTGAGTTGGTAGGCTACTAACTCCATTTTCTCCTTTGAATTAAGCCCCATCACGGATAGCATTTTATACACCTCATTGGTGAACTCTTGGGGATCCTCTTCCGACTTGGATCCATGGAACTCTGGTGGGTTCATTCTTGTGAAATCCCTTACCCTAAAGTCCAGAGTGGGAGCATGAGGGGCTTGGGCCTCTTGTTTCATTTGGTTGGTCATAGCATGGGCCAACATTATGATAGCATCTCAGAACTCTTCTTGGTCTACCCCTCCATCATAATGAGCTTGAGGAGCGAGAGGGGCCGGTTGCTCCTTGGGAGTACAGGCTCTTCTTTGTCTTCCCCTTGGAATCAACATGATCTGGAAGGAAACAAGAGCATCATTAGGGGAAAAGCCTTATAGTTACACCTAAAGCACGGTATAGATCATGAAGAAGTGAAACATTTCCTAAAATGCATCACAACCTCCTATTCATAGTTGT
This sequence comes from Solanum clarkiae, assembly GCA_011800125.2. Taxonomy (NCBI): domain Eukaryota; kingdom Viridiplantae; phylum Streptophyta; class Magnoliopsida; order Solanales; family Solanaceae; genus Solanum; species Solanum clarkiae. The sequence goes on along the minus strand of JAABOM020092403.1, from coordinate 61,058 downwards.
GGCGTTATTGAAAACCATGAATAAGACTCTAATCGATGTAGTGTGTTGGATTTTAAGGACCATTAATATCTTAGTGCTTTGATACCAAATTTGTCATGGCCCAAGCCTAGAGCCTAGATGTGACATAGCGAATGGGAACCCGAAGGGATCCCAAATAAGCCTCTTAGCATATCAATCACACCTTCTTGGTCGCGGAAGAAAAATAAACAACACTAAGAGGTATAATAAAAAGGGAGGCGGGGTTAAGGGAAGTTTTTGATAATCACAAAAGCATAAAAGAATCAAGCTCATAGCATAAGTGCATCATAATATCCAACAACACCTCTAACATAGAATAGAGCGGAGGCCAAGACACTTTCCGACATCACCCTCATAATAACAAGTGTTCAACATAATAAAGTCTCAAAATAGAAAGAGTAGTATAGATAGTGTCCTCGGACTTGAGGACTCACTAATGTTTATCTCTGAAGTACCGAACTAGCCATGTGGAGGATGATCAAAAAGAGCTCCGGTCCTTACAAGGTAATATCATGTAGGTATAGAGTATGCATTAGTACGTTTGAATGTACTAAGTATGCGGGTTCCAATATAACAAGACATCGCCGATGTAGTCAAAATGCATAATTATAAACAATGGGTATATAATCTTATTATGGCATGCATAATCAATGCTCATAATAAAACATGTTTATAAATCATTCATCTTGCACAATATATAGATTGTACATATGTGGGAAGTGACCTCAACCGACATAGACCAAGTAGCTACAACTTGGACACTGAGGCCTGACACCCCCTTGGTTGAGGTGACCGAGCATGATGCCCTCCGACGAAGTGTGGTCTACTTGCCAAGGCAAACCAAACATGATAACATGAAGTAGATGGATCCACTAGTATAGAAAGGGTAATAATCATAATTGTATGATGGTATATAGTTTAGAGGCTAAAGACTTTATATAAGGACCCCTTGAGTCGAGCCCCCATCTTAATCCTCAATCGGTGCTAAGTCAAATCCCATGGAATACTTGAAATAATCATGCTTTATTCATAACATGAATAACTTGTAAGAACATGACTTGAGTAGCTCATAAACATGCTTGACCACTAGTAGTGAGCCTAACTTGAACATGAGAGTAGATCATAATCATACATGAACCCTTGCTTTAACATGAATGGCTCACAAGTGGTATAATCTTGAAATAGGGCTTAACTTGATATTTGTAAAATCATAGATACTTTTAATGAATTCAATACAGACTTGAAAGCCCTTAATCATCATGAAGTCACTTAACTTGTATATCATGTAATAGATCCTCAATAACCTGAGAATTCTTGTCATGTCATTTTATCAAACATATGGTGGGTTCATGATGTTTGTTCAAAATCTTGCAATTCAAGAGTAAAATAAGATGAGTAAACTCAATGCAAATCAACCCACTAAGATGTTGTAAAAGCCTCATGTAGGGTACCTTGAAGTCCATTACAAAAGCTTATGATAATTCATAGTTTCATAGCTCAAAATATGCACAGTCTCAATAGACTCAATCAATTCATGGAATAAGCTTGAAATAGATAGTCTTTCATAATAGATCAGTACTTCATAAAACCCCAACATAATTTATATTCATAATCCATGGTAAGAGATACCCATAGGTAATACAACTTGAAAACATGCAATTTTCATAAAAAGGGAAAGTTGGGCTCCATGGGTGAAAGGACCCAGTGAATGAAACCCACATACCTTAAACCTTGAATTCTTTGAGGTTAACTTGAAGTAGTCTTAGAGCTTGAAATGAATCCTTGAGTTACAAAATTAAGCTTGAGATCTTTAGATTTGAATAAGAGAATTGATAGAGTCTTAGAGAGATTTTAGATAGGGTTTTGTGAGTTATAAAGTTGAAAAATGCTAAGTATGAGTGGTTTCACGTTTAAGTGGGCATGGGGCAATGACCCCAATGCCCTTGGCCGAAACAGAAAAACCAAGAAAAATAATACACTAGTCCATGCCACTAGCGCGTCGCGAAGCAGATGCAGAGTGCAAGATACACTGCTCCGCGCCCCTAGCACGTCGCAGCCAGGGCGCAGACAACAACTAGAAATCGAAAATTAGTGAAAATTATTTTTCACTACGGGTCTTCTAAAATCTAGGTTATACCCATCTCCCACTCAATTTTTCCCCCTGATCAAGAATATGAAGTCAGATTTTTGATATCACACATGGTTTTTGAGATATATCGAAATTATGATTATGGGGCATTTCTAATCATATGTGGGGCGTTTCAATGAGAAAGAAGTATAATAATTTCCTAATGTCTTATAGCCTTCTGCTTATAAAGTGTGGTGCACAACACACCTATAAACAAGCATCTACTAGACATAACTTCATAGACTTCCTAGGACTCTTCAAATTTATGCTCTGATACCAAGTTTGTCACACTCCGAGAGGGTACCCTTGGCATGACCGATATTCAGAGACTATTGCTAGTCCTTAAGGAAATCACTTGGCCTCATCACATTGATTCAATCACAATTTGAAAGTGAAAGACATCAATAATCAAGAATAAGTCAATAAGAATGAATTTCCCAATAAAAATTAAAGAGTAATGACTAACCAATCTATCAATCAACTTAATAAGACTAGTATTTAAGAAATTGGCCAAAAACAATATCCAATCACAACTTAGTAATCTAGTCTATGAAGTCTCTATCCTTTTGTCTAAGTAGTGACAATGACAAGTCCATGGCTACCTCGAAATAGAATAAAAGAAAATCTAAAGTCTAATCTCCAGATAATAATAATGTGAAAATCCTCCAAAAGTAAGGAGGTGCCACAAATCAGTTAAATGCAAATAGATCCTCAATGATGCGCCTGTTAATGATCTCTAGTACCTTTCTCTGCATCATAAAATGATCCAGACTTAAATGGACATCAGTACATGGAATATTTGAGTATGTAATATGGCAGAAGGAAACATGTATCAACGGAGAATAATATCAATTTAGAAGATCTCAATCAAAGCAAAAACTTAATCAAGTGTCATAAGTCTAAAGTAAGAATAAGTTTAAGATAATAACCGATCATATACAATCCAATACAATCATTCAGAGTACTATCAAGACCTATATAAGAGTTTCTCTTATCCAATAACAATCAGTTATGAGCCGGTGATAGTACAACAACCGGGTTGATGTTGCCACAATAGTCTAATACTTTGCTAGGGTAAAGGGTGAATCAACCAATTAGGATCCAACAATCAATCATATCCTATGTTTCAAGATAATAAAAGTAGGGAAACATTTGAGTTAATGGTTCAATCTCTCCGATGTTTCACGACGTAGTTATTGGGTTTGAGTTGGACTTACTCTCACTCAATTTGATGCTCAATATTCCTCCCAGGATTCCATGCTCATAAACATCAATTCCAATCAATAAGTCTCTTATGGACTCTTTCAGTTCATCAATTCTATCACAATCAAGCATTTCAACCTACCAACCGTCTAATCAATTCCCAATCACATCTTTTAAGAGTGTTTTAGATATGCATTTGTAATAACAATTAGTTCTATCCAATCATTTGGGTTCAAGTTATAAAAACATAAAAGGGCATTCTAGTCTTATCACAGTTATATTCATATTCAGTATCATTCACATTCACAGATTCTACAATTCATGTTTCTATTACTAATTAACGTATCTAGAGATTAAAGTTTAAGAGACAATATAGCCAAGGTCTATGCAGCAAATGATGCAATTCATTTATTCAAAAAATTTACTCATTAGAACTACCAATCATATAATATCATGTAAGAATATTCTGGGATATTAGGAAAAATCTTAAGAAAACATTCATGCAAGGCTAAACCATTCACAATTCAATTAATCTGACTTATCGGGTACATAGAAGAACACTTTTCATATTTTAGATATCCTTACATACCTGGAATAGCAAAACTTCTTGAGGAAACCTTTTTCTGAACTTAAGATGAAGAACCCTAACTTCTTCTTTGGGAAAACTTTGAAATTTCATAGCTCAGACATACTTCAGTAAAATGACCATATTGTTTTACTCCAAACTCAGAATAAGGTAAATTTTAATGCATTAGAAATATAATTCAAAGACCTTTAATTTGATAGGTTATGGTTCACCTAACACATTATGCGCTTAGAGATATGTCTATTTTAAGTTGCCCCTTTTATGAACTCATATCAAATTTAGCTGATAGAAATATTTTTTAACGTGGTTTGACTTTAGAGGTACCTTTTGACCTTAAACCCTATCCATCACACTTTAATTACTTAGGAAAGGACCTTTACATATATTCACGACTTTGAAGTTGTTGTATATCCTAAATTCATAGAATCTCACATTTAAACTCAACTGATAAGGAAGATTTCAACTCAAGTTTGTGTTAAGAAATTTTTGTGACCTTTACTCATCTCAAATCTATTGTCTTCCTATGGAATAGACTTAAAACCTATATGCAAGGTTAGAATTACTCGGTATGATCCTATACATATAAGGAAAATGATCAGATCTCAACTTAGAAAATTTTAAGGTGTTACAAGATTTCAAGATTTTCCTAAAGAATCTTATCTAAAGGTTGCAAAAAGAATTCTAAGGTACCTAAAGGGAAATGAAGACCTGGTCATCTATTTTCCTATTAAAGACTCTTTCAATTTGGTTGGGTATGCAAATACAGAACATGTTGTGTTCCTGATTGATAGAAAAAACAACTCAGGAATGACTCACTTTCTTTGATCATCCTTGATTTCTTAGGACACAAAGAAGCAAAACTCTATTGTATTGTCCATAACAAAAGAACATATAGCTGCAATAACTTGTTATGCTCAATTGTTATGTAGTAAACAACATCAATGGAATTTTGGAATTCTAACTAACACCATTCCTTTGTTATGTGTTAATACAAATGCTCCCAACATGGTAAAAAATCCAGTTTAGCACAAGTGAACTAAGAAATAGATATGAGCCATCACTTCCACAGAGATAATGTGGAGAAATGGAACATTTGTGTGCAATTCTGTAAGAAAAAGGAACAAATAGCTGACATCTTCACAAAGGTATTATGAAGGGATTAATTTTAGAAGAATTGCTTAAAGTTGGGTTTGATAAAAATGAGCTAACCACCTCAACAAGTTCCATTCAACTACCTTTGGCTAGATTCATGTAACATGTATCCAAACCTTTGTTATGTTGGTATAGTCTAAATTTAGTATTATTTTTTTATAGTTATACACACATGGTAGGCTAGATGAAGCAAGGTAAGAGGCAAGCCAAACCAAAACATGTCATTTAATTGTGTGAGAAAGACCTTGTTCCTACTTGAAAGTTAGCATTTTTATCATTGCTTTTGAACTATATGCGTAGATCATTAAGATTGCCATATGTTAGTCATCTCTCTTCTGAACTATTTTTTTTGGTCACACTCAAAATTGAAAAATCATATACTCTTAGGGAAAAAGCACATTTGTTCACTTTCCTTTAAAATTCCCAATCCTCTATCACAAGCTTCACTCTCCTTTTCTTCTCTTCAAATTTAAACCATAAATCTCTACGTACTTCTTTAGTTTCCTCTCATTTTCGTTCTTAAGACCCTATTTAGACATGTCTCATACCACCACTTCCTCTAATAAATTTCCAAATACCAATATTGGGACCCCGGTGTCACACAAAATCAATACTGCTCTATCCACACCTACCCATTCTCATCGTAGTGTTAAAAAATTAAAAATTTTAGACATTGAAAATGCTCCCTCTTCAAGTCAAAACGCAGTCCAAATGTGTATTTAGACAACTCTTCCATCCTTGCCGTAAAAGGATAAAACCCTAGTTTGCTCTCCAACTCTTATTATTTCATGGGGCTATCGCAAAATGCTCTACTCATTCGGAGTTCAATCCATCCTTTAACCATTTGAAAAAAGAACCTTTTATTGCCCAGACATCCTCTTCTCTACCTGGTCTTGTTTCATCTAATATGTTAGAGACACTTCAAGGGGTACTCAACTGAGGAGCATAAAATGGGTTCTAACATCCTCGCAAAAAGAGAGGAATGGATAGTAGAAAGCTTGATAGGGATGACCGATGAAGGAATTTGTGTCTTCATTTTCTAATGAAAAAGAAAAATCACCATGATCTCCTAATAGTTCAGTCAAAACCTTTTTTGGATTATACCCTTTGGAGCGAGATGCCACATGTTTTTGTAGAAGATGAAAAATAGGATGATGATGATGTGCCCTTAGTATGGAAAATAGTGGTAAGGGAAATCAATAAGATGTTGACAAAGGAGAGATTGGTCATGCAACTGATAAAGGGGAAGAGAAATAGAAGATTCTTGCAAAAGAAACTACTCTAACTAATGAAAAAAGGAAGAATGAAGCAAACCTCAAAGAAGAAAATTGCTACAGACCTGCCAAAGTCACAAAAACTTACTCTTCTATAGGTACTTAAAAGAAGTTGATAAGGCTATGGCTGCTAGAAAGTTCAAAGTAGCAAATAAACATAAACAAAGGGCTAAGGCTGTAGTGGATGACATGTTTATTTCCAAAGAAAAAGTTATTAATGTGATTAAGGAGAGAGAAGGAAGTGAAATAGAACTTGATGCCATTATTGCTGAGTTAGAGAAGAAAAATGTAATTTCAATTGCTACACCTTTGAGCAGGAAACCCAGTGGAAAGACAAAGAATAAAAAGAAGGGTCAAAAGGTAAGTACCGAAAGAGAAGGGGGGAAACTCTTTTAGAGAAAAGACTAGGTTTTGTCAGTAAAAAAAGGAAGTTTGAAAGAGTTCAAGTCTTGAAAACATAAAATGTTCTGAGTGGAATAGTTTTTGATCCTGAAGCTTGATCCAAATGGGGGACAAGTGATTTAGTTAATGCAGTTGAAATACAATGATGGACACACTTATTTGAGTGGCTTGTTCCCACATTTCATGAGCTGAACGTGAGTTTACTATGATATTGATTTGGTGGATGTTGGCAGTCTCAATACTAAGGTAGGGAGAATTATCTTTCATTTATATGAGAAAATTTTAGGAGAAAGTTTAGAAGTGCCAAGAGAGGGGATTGTGTCCGTTGATAAGGTTTTGTCTACCTGTCATTTTATTCATAAAGCAAGTAAATTATTTTATTTGAGATGTTTGGGGGTCCCTAAAAAGTTTTTTAAGGGAAAATATCAATTGGACTTTGAATTCACTAACAAGGTACTTCTTCCTCGATCTATGAAAATGATGGCATCCTTATGTGCAAACTTGTTTCTTATGGAGGCCTTGGGTAAACTTAAGGTAATCAATATGCCTGCCATTATGATGTAACATATTATCAAAACAATGACTTTCAAATATGGAAAAGGTGGCTTAGGTTATGGATACTTGTTGAATTATGTGTTTGAACATTTTGAAGTCAAGTTAGGGAAGGGAGTACCAGGGATGATCAAGCAAGTGTTCTCACAAACTACTCTTTTGGAATTTGAGTGTGTGGAAGGAAGAACTGAGAATAAGGTTAAGTCTCGAGTAGCTGATCTTCTTGAGTAGAGGGAGAGATTAAAGTAAGAATTAGAAGAGATAACAGTGATGTTGGCTAGTAGAGTTATAGAGATTGCTAGATTAAATGCTTTGCTAGTGCAGTCTTAGAAAGAGTGACCAGGTTTGAGTGAGATTTCCAAGTTGAAGGCCTAAAATGAGAGTCTAATTGTTAATGTGAAAAGTCTTACTCAGTGGTTGTTAGAAGTCAATGTAGATGAAAATGCTCAAATGACACTCCTTCTCCAATCCTTAGCACTCAAATCTCCCTCCGTCTAAATTCTATCTAAATTCCATCACTTGCCCTCCATCTAAATTCTATCTAAATTCCATCACTCTTTCAGTATTTGTTTTTTCCATCTGTGGCTAGTAGGTAATCTTAACTAGTTATTAATTGTGTTTTTCTTGAAGTGATTTGTAATACTACGCCTTGTTTAATTTTACAAAATGCTTATTCTTTTGTGTCTACTGTCTTATCTCTATTTTTGAACATTACTCGTGCTCCGGTGTTACCCTAGTGGCCATAAGTTCTTTCTTTACTACATACTTTTGCTTGGTGTAGTATAACATCTTTTTATGATGCCAAAAGAGGAAAGTATTATATATGTTCTGTGTTGATCAGTTGTGTGAGTATGTTGATAAGAGGAAATGAATTATACTGATAGAGGGAATGAGGATGTAGATAGGTGTAATTCTTGACAAAGATGGAGTATGTTGACAGGGCAAGACAACACAAGGTGAGAATGGTTTGTCATCATCAAAAAGGAAAAAAATATTATATTCAAGTTTTGGTGATTTAATAAATGATGGACCTAGTCCCATTTGTTTGAAATGTGAACATAATAGGGACTAGCTATTAAGTTTGCCATTAACTATTGTAATTGGCAAAAATACAATAAAGTACTTTAGCCTATCCAGCTAATCTGAGAACACTAGGTTTCTCTTGTCCACTTGATAAGACCTATTCTTTGACAAGATATTACCTAGTTTTTTCATAACAAATACACATAAGCAAAATTAATTTTCTCTCAAGAAAGTACAACATCAATACAGTGAGGGGACCTAATAGAGTTCCATTTAAATTTTGCCATCTTGATTTCTTATCGTATGCTATCAAATTTTCTAAGATCATTTTCTTGTGCTATAAAGGAATATTGATCATTTCTTATTATTTTTGAGTTATTGAGCTCTTAGCTAGAGTTAGCCTTGAGGAAGGTGTTGAAGTCTACATTAACTAAAGTTAGTTTGTGTAGTAGGAAATAAAGGTGTTTCGTAGACTTAAATCTTGTAATGGCGTTACTACAAGAGACGGGGTGGAGAGTTTAAGGTCTAAGTTAAAAGAGTATGTATTTGTTGTTTTCATCTTAGTGAAGATTGTTTGAGAAAAATAAATGGGATAGGTCATTGTCTTTCCTCTCTTGAGCAAGGAAGTTTTCCACATAAAATAATGTGTTCCTTTTACTCGTGTTTTATCTGTTCTTATATGATTAGTGTGTCAAGTGATGTGGTCCTTGACTATCCTTATCACTCAACCCAACTACTCAAAGACAAAAGGGAGGGTCATCATCAACATAATAACCAAACTTTAGATGTTGGGGTCTATCCCATAGGGAATCGTTGCTAAAGGAAGTAGTGACTCGTTTGACCAAGTAATAGTAGGATCTGGGGGTTTGCAATAATTAAAATAAAATTCAGCTAACATATTCTAGTTGAATGAATTAAACAACTATCAAGGAAAGATTTTGAGGATGTGCAAATATGGGCAATAATCTAACAAATAGGTCTAGATACTTGAATACATGAGTTGATATTGAGTGAATAGGCTAGATTGCTTGTAACCCAAATCACCTATAATATATAAGTGTTTCGCTTGAATCAGCTGAGATATCACACATGGACCACTAAGGAGACGCTTGGCTTAAGAAGTCGAGCAAAACACCTACTACCTTGGTCATTCAATCCATAGTCGTGGATATTCAATTGAAACCCCATAAGGTTTCCAACCATTATATCCATTCCACGCTCCAATAATCATAGCTACAGAACAATCAGAGATCTAAAAATAAAACCACAAGTTTACAACCTGGAGGTTCACACATTAAACTTAGAAAAAGGTATAAATTCACCCAAATTAACTATAGATATGTCAAGAAATCACAAATCCAACAAGTAAATGAAAGACCCATATCAAAAGCACACCCTCAACATAGGGTTTTATCCACACATTCTAGAAATTAAAGATTGAGTACCATACATATTAGCAGAAGTCATGGACAACAAGATTGAGTAAAAATCAATAGTTATCACCAGCTAACCTCTCCAATTTAATGCCCAAAAGCTTCCAAAATCCTATCCTCCCTTGTACTCTAAGAAGAAGGTTTTATGTATTACTACTATATTATAGTTGTTTTGATATGGAATGAACAGATGATGTATAATGTTCTTTCTAAAATTTCTTATATACTTCGTGGAAAAAGTGTGAAAGTTTGTGTTACGAAATTCCATTTGGCCGTCAAGGCCGACCATAGCCGAGCGCTCTGGCAATGCGCCGAATATGCATTTGACCACTTTCCTGTGCATCTTTATGAGGCTTCTTCCACTGCAATGTTAGCTGATAACGTTTTTCTCAACCTTTCCAATTTGATGATGCAACAAAATATCCTTCATGTAGCCTTTTTTTATTGTTTTGGGGCATCGAGTTCTGGAACTTTAGGCAATCACTTGTGCATTTTGGCGTATCATCGAGTATGTTCTGTGACATCGATCCTGAATGCACTCTTGACTTGACATAGAAGCTTGGCTGCTAGATAGTTAGGCAATCTCCTGGAGCGGTCGGCGGATCTCCGAGGATGTCGACGACACCACTTTTCACTGCCTTTCAGCACTTTTGATCACTTTTGAAGATTCCACCAAGACTTGCCCTTTCGCACACTTTTAACTCCATTTTTTGTCATGACACATGCATGTTTGTTAGCAATTGGAATTATTAGCACTCTAAAGGCAATATTTCTTTGCAAGTCACCCCAAAATTAGTCTGAAATATGGACTCATCAGCACCCCCAGCTTAAGCCTTTGCTTGCCCTCAAGCAAATCAAACATTAATCTAACCAAGTATGAGCTTGCAAATAGGGAAACAGGGAGTAGCACAAACTTTTTCACTTTTTTCATCCTTTCTCAAACTTCCACAAACCACTTAGGTATCCTTGAAGCCTCGAAAGATGACTAAGAAGTAACCAAAATATGGAAATGCTCACAATTTCCCATGTAGCTACTAATAACTCCCCGAAAGCATCACCATTTGCCCTCATGCCAAAGAAGATCCTGAACACTCAAGATTATGCCATTGATTTATAGAGGATCTCTTCCCATAGGGTTGTCCTTATTCTCAAATGGTGTTCACCTTACTTTGTTTTGGACTAGGATCCCAAAAGACTTTGCTGGGACTATAATGTAGGGTAAGGTTAGGTATGATAGCATATGGTCGATACTGGATCATCTCTCCTTAAACTCTATATGTTCTTTTCAAGCACAAAGGTTCTTTTGTTTCCCATTTCATTCATCCCATTTTGACATCTCTTTTGCTTTTGATTCATTCACCCTAAATGTCTCCCTTTTGTCTTTTCTTTCACAACAAGATTTTCTTCCTCTTCTTTTTTGGAGGGTCCTCAATTTTCAAACTTTTTGCTTTTTATTTTTTTATTTCTATTTCTTCTAGGACTCCTCGATGTCTTTATTTCATTCTCACCATTCTTTTTCACATCTTTCTTGGGAGACACTTCCTACTTCCTACTAACCACCTCCAACTTAGCCTTTGGCCACTGCTTTACCTTTAAGTTTAAGGTAGTAAGAAACAAAAAAGGACATGTCTTTCACAACATGATTCAGGGTTACAAGGTTGCTTAAAAAGGGATTAAGTCTTAAAAGGGGTTTACTAAGGATCCAATTCACTGTCTAGGGATGTCACTACATTCAAATGAGGCTAATGAAACCAAAGAAGGCCTAAGATCCTCTAGTAATATGGAATTGACCAAGTCACTCCTCAAGACAAACCAGGCAAGTTCTCGACAATGTAATACAAGCATTTCAACAAGATCACTAACCACACATTGGCAAAATGGCTTTGCATTCAAATAATGGCAACATATTTGCAATTTTTCGATCATCGCACATTCGAGCTCAATTGCTCACATAGTCAACTCAAGATTCCTCAAATCCATTTGGCGATTAATTTATTGAGAAATGACTAATTAGTGAGTACATGCTCCTCATCCATGACACTTTCCGAATCAAAGATATGGATCATCAACGCTCAAATTGCTAAGGACTAGAGACATGATATTACACTTGTCATCTATGCACACAGTTTGTCAAAAATTTGCAACCATTCATTCATTCAATAAGAAAAATAAAAGAAATAATCAAAATAAACACTACTTTATTACAAAAAATAAAATTTTATTTACAATCAAAAGAGTTAAAAATTATCTAAACATTCATCAGTAGCATCATTCATCAAAATGAAATACCATCATTGTCTCATCAAAAATAATAATATCCAGAAGAAAGGGAATTCCTCAAGCTCACCCCCTCCTAAAAAATTAAACATTGCCCTCAATGTGCAAGGGACAATAAAGAATAAGCATAAGAGAAAGTAATGAGTATGAGAATCTCCCGATCAAGTCAACCCTACTATAGTGGTGGTTGAAACGCCCCAAAAGCGCCTCAAAATATGCTTCGAAAATGCCCATAATGGTAATTTTTATATATCTCAAAATCCGTGCATGATATCAAAAATTCAACTTCATATTCGTGATCAAGGGAAAAAATTGAGTCGAGAATAGATATAACCCTGATTTTAGAGGACCCATACTGAAAAATAATTTTCACAAAAATTCGATTTCTAGTAGCCATCCACGCCTTGGCTACGATGTTCCAGGGCATAGATTATTGTTGGAGTTTCCTGCGTGATGGGTCCACATCGCGAACCTGACATGGACCGGTGTATTATTTTCCTTGGTTTTTCACTTCGGCCCAAGGGCCTTGGGGTCATAACCCCATGCTCTCTTATGGGTGAAGACACCTATACTTAGCCATTTTTCAACTCTATAACACTCAAGACCCTCTCAAAACCCTCTCTAACACTTAACCAAATATTTTATCCAAATTCAAATGTCCCAAACATAATTCCGGATCTCAAGAAATCCATTCAAGCTTATCTCCTTGAAGTCTACATCAAGAAAACCTAAGTTTAAGGTATAGGGGTTTCATCTATTGGATCCTTTCACCCATGGAGCCCAATCTCCCCTTTTGTGAAAATTTGCATATTTCCAAGTTGTATCTTCTATGGGTGTCTCTTATTATTGATTTTTGTTATAAATTAGGTTGGGTTTTATGAATGTTGATTGAATATGCATGTTTGTCTATTTCAAGCTTATACTATGAATTGGTTTTGTCTAATGAGACTATGCTTGTTTTGAGCTACGAAACTATGATCTATTATGAGATTTGATGATGGATTTCAAGGTATCTTACATGAGAGTTTTACTATGTGTTGGTGAGTTGATTTACATTGAGTTCTCTTTTATTATTTCACTCTTGAATTGCATGACTTTAAACTAGCATTATACATCCACCAAGTGTTTGATAAAATGTCTTGACAAGGATTCTCAAGTTATTAATGGTCTACTAAATGGTTTATAAGTCAAGTACTATATGATGATTAAGGGATTGCATATATGTATTGGATTCATAAAAATTATCTATAGTGTTGCATGTTGACCATACCTTGTCGGGGGGTACCATGCCCGTACTACCATGTTTAGGATTAGATACCTTGATCACCTTATTGGGGGGGTGCCATGCCCTTACTACCATGTTGAGGGGTAGATACCTTGAACACCTTATCGGGAGGTGCCATGCCCGCACTACCATGTTGAGGGATGGATACCTTGCCACTTTGTTGGGGGGTACCATGCCCGTACTACTATGTTGAGGGGTAGATACCTCGACCACCCCACCGAGGGGGTGACATGTCACGGATTCCAAGTAGTAGTTGCTTGGTCTATGATTATGGTCTCTTCCCACACATGTAATCTATATTTGCAAGTTATATGATTTACAAGCATATTTTACTTCAAACATTGATCATGCACGCCATATTGATATTATACCTATCCATCATTTATAATTATGTATTTTGACTATGTCGCCTTATGTCTTGTGCATTGCATCCTGCATACTTTGTACATTCAAGTGTACTAACACATACTCTATGCCTACTTGATGTTACCATGTAAGGACTAGAGTACCTCCCGATCATCCTCCAGGTGGCGAGTTCGGTGCTTTGGAAGAGAAGTTTTGGTGAGTCCTCAAGTCTGGGGATGCTAGCTATGCTACTCTTACTATTTGATGTATCTTTATGTTGACCACTTGATACTATGAGGATGAACCCGGAAAGTGTCTTAGCCTTTGCTCCAATCTATGACAGAGGTGTTGTTGGAACAAGTAATGTACTTGTGCATTGATCTTTGACTCTTTTATCTTTTATAAATATCAAGACTTCCCTGAGTCCCTTTTCCCTTATTTATATCTCTTGTTGTTGTTCATTTTGCTTTTGTGACCAAGGATGTGTGAATGGTATACTAAGAGGCTTGTTTGGTTTCCCTTCGGGTTCTTGTTCGCCGTGTCACGTCTAGACCCTAGGCTTGGGTCGTGATAGTGGTAGTGGTGGATCTAAAGAAGATATGATGGTGGCATTAATGCCCTCTTCTGCTGGTGTGCTCTCAAGGTCAATCTCGATCCTAGCAAGCTCAGGTGCACTCACAATGGATGCGCCAATCACGGATTGGTCTAGCTTAGAAGCTGCAAGTGTTGCATCTACCATCTCTTTCTCCGCTCCATCTAGCTCCTCCCGGTCCTCTTGGCTCCGCTTTCTCTCTAATGTATCTGGAGTGCTCACCTTCTGATTCTCTTTATCAAAAACACTCAAAACCCCTGCATTTGGCCTCTCATCTGGGACTATCGTGACATCTATCCTTAGTTGTGGGTCCTTTAAGCCATCAAAGAATGTGCTCAAGTATGTGTACAGAAGGGATGTCACCTCCTTTTTCAACTCATTAATATTGGCTTTCAAGGAAGATATGTTCGTACTACCACTACTTTCTCTTTCGGCAGCTACCACTCTAACCCTTAGGCTAGCCAGCTCCTTACTATGATCATCAATCATGAATTCCAGCTTATCCATCCTCAACTTGTGAGATTTATTTATCACACTATGCATTGCTTTTGCTTTAATATATGGCCTTAGGGCCTTGGTTATGGCTACCTCAACCAATTTGGGCACAAATGACTTAACTCTGTGGACCGAGAATCAACAACTTTGGTTAGACAGTCAATCGCAATAATGGTGGCCCTAGTAAGTGGGGGTTGGTCATATGTAGGCTCTGCCTGTGTAGAAGGAGTGGGGGAAACCAATGAATGTATTATAAGGGAGGAAGAAGGTATACCTGCCTCAGTTCCTAGCTCTGTAGTTCCAGACTCAAGAGCCTCAAAATCGACAACTAACATTTTGTCAGCTAGTTTCTTCCTAGCCCTATCTTCTTCATCTCTTAAGTACTGAGCCTTGATCCTCCTAATGTCAGTGGAAGCTGATGGGGTTACCTCCATATTTATCTTTTCGTTCCTTGGGACTTTACCCTTTCACAAAGCGTAGTGATAAGAGTTGGAAAAAGTAGCTAGGTCTAGAACTGGTTTTCCCTTGTGAGGATTTAAAGAGCAATAATAGCACTATGGTTTAGTCTCTTTCGATCAGGCAAAACACTGATTCATTTTTTGGCGGTATCAAGTTGTTGCTGCTAAAACCAAACCAAAACTTTGCCCGAACGTTCATCTCTTTCTTTCAATAATAGGTCCTTCTCTAACTAAGAGGGAGCTGTTGAGCCAACCACACCTTCATATCATCAAATGTTTTCACTTTCAGTATCTCATCCATCTTATTTTTATACCTATTCATGCATCCTAGGATGTCGTTGATTTTAGTTTGACTGCATAAGACTTGCACTCCCCAAACTTCCACAAGATCTAGGGGTTTGAGCAATGACTTAACTTTGCTCTTGTTCTTTAGAATGGCCTTGTCACAGGCCTCATAAAATTCTCGGACCATGGCAGGTACATAAGGATCCCGAGTTTTGGTGAACAACTGGAAATTGTGGAATTTAAGTATTTCCCAAACCTCTGGATATCAATCAATCATCCCATCAGTAGACAGTTGTTTTTCCTTGAAAATTGTTCATTTTCCCACTACTTTGAGTCTGTTCAGGTGTCTAGGGGCTATCACTTCTCTGATCCTTTGGGATGTCGGGAGTAGAGTATCATGGTTGGCCTTAGTTCTCCCTTCACTTTGGTGCCTTTTTGGGCTAGGCTCTGAAGCAGGCAGTTTGAAAGGTCTAGGCCTTTCCTCCTCCTCATCTAAGCTGGTCCAGTTGATTCTGAGACATTCATCCTTATCGCTGGTCGATTCTTTCTTCTCGACTACTTTTCTCTTCCCTTTACCTCATATTTCTTTTTGAGGCCGACGGGCTCTTCTTTTTGCTCTATCGGGGGCTGTGACAGCCCCCCTAGCTGATCTTGATCCACCCTGTATGACATGTTCCTTTGGTTTACCCATTCCAACATCATAATGATCTTCGAACAGTTGTGATAAAACATTGACAAACAATTAGGCACACATTCAATCATACAAAATATAATCAAAACAAGATGGACATTTAGATTACGTATCATACTCGGCGAATCGCCAAGCTACTTCAACGGTCAGAATGACCATCACTTTTCTGCATCAATTTTAGGCCTAGGGCTACTGCTACCTTCGATTATACTCATGCTCAATATGTGATCCACTAATTTGATTCGGCGACAAAGAAAGTTCATTGTTGAAAGTTGCAGTAGTCCCTTAGGAAAAATAGCCATCTAAAGTTGTGTGCATGTCAGTTGGGTGCATAGACAAGTACACTTAGGCGGTCAACATGACCATCACCTGATATGACTAGCAAGGCCCTTCATCTATTCACCCAAGACTTTAACAATTTTCACCGACCACATGGATGAATTACACAGACTAACCCACCATAACAAATCAATTACAAGCTTAACTACTGGCTGTCATTATCATATGGTTTCAATGGTTATGCATTCGATCAAACTATGACTTACCAATAAGAATGATGTCACCCAGTCTATCATAGGGCAAGTTCAATCTCTTAAAAGAGATCAGGGGTTACTCAGACTTCACCGATAGGCTATCAAAAAAATCAACCCAATAGGCAAGCACATTATGAGAGAACATCCACATGATCATGGCCTATTTTCAATTGAGTACATTCAAAAATTCTATCAAGCACAAGATTTGGGGTGAAACCCACAAACCAATCAGCAATGACTAAATAAAAAGCTTCAATCATGACTATGACCCAACTCGTTCATACCCCCAATTTTGACATTAATAAACAGATATCAAAACCCAAAATAAACCATATAAAAATACAACAAAGGGTTCAAAAGCAATTCTAAACTCCTAGCTATATGATTCTTACAAGAATTTCAAAGTATAAAGCTTTATTGTTGCTTCAGAAACCCTGATCAACCTCACAAACAATGGCTTCTTCAAAGGTCTAGAACAAAGGCATAGAAATCATACTTGTTCAGCAACGAGACACTATGAAGATCTTTGGCAATGCCCTTGATGATTATTCCTCACTTCTTGGTGAAAATTTTCAATGAAAATAAGGGAAAGGATTGTTGGCGTGCGAGGGAAGAGAAAAGGAGGAAAGGTAGAAAGTGAAAGGGCCCAGGCATTTGAAAAGCCTTAAGTAGGTAGTGAGCATTCATGTTTGGTTACATCGAACCACACCGCCTAGCACATTTAGTGCAATGTCAAACATGCTAGGCACCTCTCTTTTTCACAGTGATTTAACATTGTCTTCCACCCAGAAGTGCGGTGAAACATACCTTTAGCAATTAGGATCAGTTATTTTTCATTTGGACTTTTGATTCACCAAAATGTATAGCACTTCCAGGGTCACCCCACAACCAAAAATGCAGTCAAATCAACCATTGCCGATATGACTCGGTGATATGAGTGACTCCTCCTGGTCGTCCTTATCAACTTGCCACTCTCATTTTTCTTGTCAACCCTGCACAATTCAACACCCATTATTCAAACTAGAAAGTAGTAAACTACATCACCTTGGATTGCCTCCCAAGTAACACCTTAATTAATATTGTGGCACGATGTCATTCCTCTTCACCTCGAGTCACCGCCGATTGATCCATGATTGACAATACCCCTGTATCATCTCTTGATTTCAAAGCTTTATAAATGTTGAAAACAACATCCTCATCATTCACTCTAAATTTTGAGTCTCGACTCTCCATATCAACCAAAACTCACATGGTGACTAAGAATGACTTCCCCAAAATGGTAGATATACATATATCCACCTCGCAATCCAAAGTCACAAAATTTGCAGGAAGGATTAATTTTGTCTACCTTCACCAACACATTGTGTAGAATTGCCACTGGTCTATTAATAGACTTATTAGCCATGAGCAGCTGCATTGTTGTTGGAAAAAGGGTTTACAAATCCAGTTCTTCAAAAATAGCTAGGGGCATGAAATTTATGCTTGCCCCTAAATCACAAAGAGCTTTACTGAATTGTGCATGGAATAGTGAACGCCCCTGGGTCTTCCTTCTTAGTCATGAGCTTTTGTGTCAAGATTCCACTGTGTTGATATACTTCAATTATCTCATATTCAAAAATCCTCTTCTTTGTCACAAATGCCTTCATGAACTTAGCATATGCAGGCATTTTAATTATTGCTCTACAAAGGGAACATTTATTGATAAAGAATTGGACATAGAAAGAAACTTTTGAAATTTAGCATCTACCTTCTTCTTCTTCTACCGTTGTGGGAATGGAGGAATCACTTAGACATGATCTACCTTTGTCCTCACAACTGGAATTGAGTTTTTGGGGATAATGTTCTTTACTTTTATCGCATTGTCCCCACTTTTCTCCTGCTTATCATTCTCAGGATTACCAAGAACATCATCACCCACAGCTTAAGCCTCCTGCTCATCATCCTCAACAACAACCATATCTTCTTTTTCTTCTACCTCTTTCAGACCTTTATCAACAAGCAATGATGGTTTAGGGACTTCAATCAACTTTCCACTTCGAGTAGTAATGGCCAGGCACTGCTGATCAGTCCCTTTTGGATTAGCCACCGAGTCACAAGGTAGACCTCCTTTAGGACGTTGATTCAAATGAGATGAATATTTCCTAATTGAATCCTCAAATGTTTAATGGACGCTAAATGAGACATAATAGTTTGACTTAACTGGGAAAAATCAGATTTTATTTCTTTCAATACCTTGTCCGAAGACTCTACCTTACTCAAAATTCATGAAAGCATATCCTCAATTTGAGGATTCTCTTGACTAACCATTGGTTCAGTCACCTTCACTCTATTATTTGTGGATTGTACCTATCTCCCTAATGATTACGCCAGCACCCAATTTGAGGTTGATCAATTCATGCTCGATCTTTGCTATCTAGAGTTGTTGTTCCAACCTTGATTCTTGGGTGGCCTTTGAAAAACCGACCAAGAACCCATTATTTGGTTACCCATGTAATGACATTCTTCATTGTAATTGCCTTCAAATGGTGCACCTTCAAATATCACTTCCCAAGTAGCCCCTACAACATTCACACTTTTGCAGTTTCCTCCTATGACATGCTTGGTCCAAAGATCAAGTTGAGTTAACATTTGTCATGTTCTCATCCCTTTCTTGGTCTTTGGTAAGCTTCTCCTTAGTAGGACCTTTGTGGCTTGAAAGAACTACATTATCTCTTGTGTACGATGCTCTATTAATTTTTGTCATGCCATCCATGAGGTTGCAAGCTTCGGTGAATGATTGTGTCATCAAACCTCCTCTTACTAGTTGATTGGCCACTCCTCTGTTTGCAGCATCAAGACTCACATAAAAGTAGTGTAAAGGCATGTGGTCCAGAACTCCATGGTTAGTACACCAAAGAAAGAATTTCTAAAACCGGAGCCATGTTTCATGCAATGGCTCACCCTCTAGCTACTTGATGTTCTCAATACCTTTTCTCAATTTAATCATCTTTGAGGGAGCGAAAAATCTTTTAGGAAAGCAGTTTGTAGCTTCTCCTATGAAGTAATTGAATCATGAGGAAACTCCATAGGCTCCTCAATGCTTCTCTAGTTATGGAGAAAGGAAACAACCTTAGTCAGATTGTCTCTTAGCTTACCCCCTGAAGTTGAATAGGAGACATACATCAACAAAGTTCCTCAAGTCTTCATGAGGATATTCATGGCCAAGCCCTCCGAATAGACCCTTCAGTTAGAGAAGTTGCAACGTGGTGCTTGTCATATAGAAGTTAGCTCCTCCAGCCAATGGGGGTAGTCAGATAGCACCAATGCTTCTAACATGATCCCAATTAACATCTTACATCCCATTTATTTCCCCGAAATTCTCACCATGAATGCTTCCATCATCCTCCATTATTACACCTAGTGTTCAATAACAAAAGCAGAAAGAAAATAGTAATTCTAACTATAAGAACAAACCTCAACAAGTACTTCCAAGATGAACACGCCGATTCCCTAGCAATGATGCCACTTTTGATGTCGCTCAACTGACTACTCAAAGGCAGAAGGGGCGGTCGTTATTAACATAATAAGCTAACTTTAGATGTTGGGGTTGATACCGTAGGGAATCATTGTTCAAGGTGGACGTAACTCATTGTAACAAGTAATTATAGGATTTGGGGGGTTGCAATAATTGAAATAAAATTCAGCTAATGAGTTCTAGTTGAACGAATTAAACAACTATCAAGGGAAGATGTTGGGAATGTGGAAATACGGGAAATAATATAACAAATAGGTCTAGATGCTTGGCTACATGAGTTGATATTTAATGAATAGGCTAGGTTGCTTGTAACCAAATCACCTATGAATTATGGATGTTTTGCATGAATTGGCTAGATATCACATGCGGACCGCCAAGGACATGCTTGGCCTAAGAAGTCGAGCAAAACACCTACTACTTTGGTCATTGAATCCGTATATATGGATATCAACTGAAACTCTATAAGGTTTCTGACCATTATTATCCACTCCACACTTCAATAATCCCAGCTACAGAACAATTAGAGATTTAAAAATAAAACCCTAAGTTTGCAACCTTGAAATTCACACATTAAATTGAGAAGAAGAAATAAATTCACCAAAATTAGCTACAGATAAGTCGAGACATCACAAACCCAACAAGTAAATTAAAGACCCATATCAAAAGCACACGTCCAACATGGGGTTTTAGCCATACATGATAGAAATCAAAGATTGATTACCATACATAATAGCAGAAGTCATGGGTAACAAGATTGAGTACAAATCAGTGGTTATCACTAGCTAATCCTCTGTAATTTGATGTCTAAAATCTTCAAAAACCATAGCCTCCCTTATACTTTTAAAAGAAGGTTTTATGTACTACTACTATATTGTAATTGTTCTAAAATAGAATGAACAAATGATGTACAATGTGCTTTCTAGAATTGCTTATATACTCCATGCAAAAAGTATGAAAGTTTATGCTACAAAATGTCATTTTCAGCTGTCAAGGCCGACCATCGCCGAGCACTTTGGCGATACATCGAATATGCACTTGAGCATTTTCCTATGCATCTTTATGAGGCTTCTTCCACTACAACATTATATGATGACTCTTTTCTTCACCTTTTCAAATCAGCAATGCTCCAAAATTTCCTCCATATCACCTTTTTCCCAGTGTTTTAAGGCATTGGGTGCTGCAACTTTGGAGATCATTTATGCATTTTGATATATCACCGAGTAGGATCTATGACATCGATCCTGACCGCACTCTTGACTTATCCTGGAACCTTGGTTGCTGCATAGTTAGGCGATCTCCTTGAGCGATTGATAGATCACTAAGGATGTTGGCGATACCATGTTTCACTGCCTTTCAGCACTTTTACTCACTTTCAAATATTCCACAAAGAATTTCCCTTTTGTGCACTTAACCTCCATTTCCTATCATGACACATACATATTTGTTAGCAGTTGAAATTGTTAGAACACTAAGGACAATATTTCTTTGCTATTCAACCCCAAAACATCAGATATTACCTTTTTCAAAATGTACTATAGAATCATATATATTACGAGGAAGTCAATGCAATAATATATAAGCCCTTTCGATCGTTAGGAAAAAGCTAATGGTGAAATGAATTGTGTTAAAATTTTTAGAGTATTAACTTAAAATTTCTTATGTTAGGGTAGCCTCAGATAAAATCTGAGTAAAGAAAGCCTACGGATATCTAGGATTTGTCCAGATTAATTTCTAAGTGTAAATTGGTTCTTCTAGTAGCTAATATGATAAGGAGCTTATAGGAGTTTTTGGAACTAAATTAGGTAAGTAAAAGTAATGATATCAAATTTAAGGTAAAGGGTTTACTTTTAGAATATCAAGGTTTTGACGGTGTGTAGTGAAAATAGGGACTTTTGGGAGGATTACTGAGTTTCTATCCTGTACAAGCTGCTATAAAGGACTAGGAGCGGCTACAATGGGGCAAGTTGGGTTTTAGTGAAGAAAGTCTCCAAAATCAATCATTATTTGGCTATCTTATTTTGGGGAACTATAGACACGACCCAGGGTATTTTTGATCTATTTTCCATCTTTCTCTTTGATAAAGGCCAGTTAATTACTACTTACCTTGTAATTTGATTCTTAAGCTTAGAATCTAGGCGATAATCTTAGAGGAGGATTTTTATTTGAGTTAATGGTAAAAAAAAATCCTAGTTTGGTTGGATGATCATGAAATTGGCCTAGGATTTGGATTAAGTTATCATTTGGTTATATTTAGGTTATTGTTCATTGATTTTTGTATTTGATATTATTATTTTAGACCAAAGAACAACCAATTTTTAGAAAAAGAATCAAAGTTCGTGATTAGACTTTTGCAACAGCTGCTTGGCTCTTAGGTCAGCTAGGTTTAGTTGAGTAGCTTTGACTAATTTCTAATTATGTGATATTCTTATAGATTGATAGGAGATTTCATGCGTAGGCCTTTGAGCACAGAGTCTGGATAATTAAGGTTGTTGATTGTTGTTGTTTAAGGGGGGAATAGATAATTACTAGAGGGTGGTTCCCTAGTTATTGATTGTTAATCATAAGTTTCTTTGTTGAGATAGTTTGGTGATAACTACAAGGGTAATTGTAAAGAAAATTACCGGGCATAGCCATTTCTATGACTTATGGTAATCAAAGAGGAACATTTAGAATATGAAAAATTCCAATTCATGGCATTAGAGTCAATTCCTTGGAACCATAATGAGGTCAAGCATTTGAGCGATTGATATTAAGTGTATGTATATATATGTGTGTCTATGTTGATTGTTTCATGTAAGATTCTTGTCTAATATATGTTTGAGAAATAAAAGGCGAGCGTAAAATGATTTCATTTTGAGAATCTCATGCAATGAATCTATTTGATTTACCTGTAGCTTAAAGTGTGGTTGTTCTATTGTGATTATGATTATGATTGTGCATGCTTTTTATGATTGTTGGTTGTCTTGGGTATCACACCTAGTACAAAATAACATCAGTTGGCATAGGTAAGCCTAGCACATGATATCCCTTGGTTGACTTAGGCACCATGCCTGAATATAGTATCTCTTGGTTGGCTTAGATACCATGCTTGGTACATATTATCGGTTTGCTCAGATACCATATTTTATAAATAATATCATTGGTTTGATCATAATATCATTAGTTTGTTTGGGTATTGTGTTTACTACGGGTTATTTCTAGGTTAGCTCAAGCCCTATGCCTGGTTTGTGTCTGATTGTGTATTTATTTATTGAAGAAATCAGGTTATCTTTTATCATGTGGGACATATTTCATGTGTTTAGTAAGTCAAAATTTGAGACTAGAAGTCTATCTCTAATTTTCAATTATTGTTATATATGTTAGTCATGTTGGTGCAGGAGTGGTAGCATTGTTGTGTTTGATTTCTGGAATGCTTATTATATAGATTGGAGATTTCTTGTTAAACACCAAAGGCACATGTCTTAAGGATCCTCGAATGGTTTGGGTTACATAAAAATTGAACAGGAGTAAAAAATGGTAAGCCTAAAGGTTTGATTCATGTATCATGTGATGGTTAGGCTTGGAAAGCCTTAGGATGTATAAATTTTTAGCTTTGCGAATCTTAATGTATATATAGGGTTAAGCTTGGGATGCCTTAGTGTGTATAAAAGGGTTAGAGTTGAGAAGATCACTTAGTGTGTAGTATGTATCGAGGGTTAGGATTAGGCACCCTTAGTGTGTATAAAGTGGTAGGGTTGGAAAGTTTTAGTGTATACTAAGGTTTAGGCTTAGAAAGCTTTATTGTATATAAAAAGGTGGATTACAACCCCTAGTAGTTAGCCAGGATTTATGTTAAGGGGATAGTGAGGTTGCACAAGGTGTATGCCTCTTTCTGTCATTCCAAAGAGATGGTCCTTTTGAGGTTCTTCACAATGTGGACTAGTGTTTATAGATTATCTTTGATTCCTTATTTATTCAGAGATCATCCAGTATTCCATGTATCCATGCTAAAGAGGTACCATGGGATATGGATGGCATTATCAAGTGGGATTAGATATTGCTATTCAAGGATCTTAAGTAAGAACAATAGTCGGCTGAAACTCTTAATCAGGATTTTTGGAAGTTGACAACTAAGTTAAAACGATTAGTGAAGATTCAATGAAGGTATAGTCTGATTAAAGTAGCCACTTGAGAAATTGAGAAGGATATGCGGGGCAAGTAGCCTAACTTATGCAGGATTCAGGTACTGCACTTTTCTTAACTTATCATAGTTTTAATTATATGATGACTTAGGGATGAGCAATGGGTAGATTGGTCTATATTATAATGAACCCTTTTGATCATTAGGGGAAAGCCAATGGTGAAAAGAATTGGGCTAAAAACTTTAGTATAGTAACTTAAAAATTTTTGGTCCGGGCCAGCTTTAGATAGAATTTGCATTAGGTGAGGTCTAAACAAATCCAAAAGAAAAAAGATTGCAATTAATCTCTAAGTATGGATTAGTTATTCTAGTAGCTAATATGTTAAGGAGTCCATAAGAATTTGTAAAATTAAAATTAGGTATGTTGAACTCTTCATTTTGAATATGAGCTGAAGGGATATTTTTTAGTCCTCAAGGTTCGAGGGTGTGTTGCAAAATGAGTATTTCTATGAGGATATTTGAGTTTTTATCCCATGCAAGCCGCTATAGAAAGCTGGGAGCTACTACTGTGGGGTAAGTTGGATTTTAGTTTAGAAGTCTCCAAAAATCAATCATTATTTCGCTATTTCATTTTGGGGGACTACAAATGAGACCTAGGACATTTTTCATCTATTTTCTATCGTTCTCTTTGATAAAGGAAAGTGAATTATTTATAATTTGTTATGAAGCCTTAGAATCTGTGATTGTGATCTTAGTAGAGGGTTTTGACTTGAATTGATGCTAGAAAAATTATTGGTTTTGGTTGGATAATCATGAAATTGGCTATAGTGGGGATTGAGTTGTAATTTGGGTAATATTTAGGCAATTGTTCATTGATTATTGTATTTGATGTTATTATTTTAGATAGAGTACAAGCTAAGCTTTATAAAAGAATTCAAAGTTCATGATCAAACTTTTATAGCTACCACTTAGTCTCCAGATAGGCTAGTTTTAACTGAATATTTTTAACATATTTTCAATTGCATGATATTCTTGTAACTTTTTAGGAGTTTTCATGTCTTGGCCTTTAGGCATAGAGTTTGGATGGTTAAGAATGTTAATTATTGTTGTTTAAGGCATAAATAATTACTAGGGGTTGTTCTCCAGTTTTTTTATTGTTAACCTTGACTTTCCTTGTTGAGTTGGTTTGGTGATAACTATAAGGGTTAATTGTTTAGAAATTTTAGGGTTAAATCCATTTCCAGATTTTATGGTAATCAAAAAGGAACATGAGGAACAAGAATAGTACTAATTCATAAGATTAGATAGGTAATTCTTTGGAATGAATGTGTACTCACAATGAGATCAAATATTTGGACTACTGATATATAGGTGTACATATATACATATATGTGTGTGTGTAAGAGAGAGAGAGAGTGTGTGTGTGTGAGTATTCATGTTGACTATTCTATATGAAATGCTTGTGCAATGCATGCTCAAGAAATAAAGTGTGAACATGAAATGACTTTATATTGATCATCTTATGCAATGAACCTATTTGATTTATTATGTCTTCAAGAGTGGTTGTTTTATAGTGATTTTAATAGTGCATGTTGTTTTCGATGGTTGATTGTCTTGAGTACTATGTATAGTGTAGGATAATTTCAGTTTAAACAGGTTATCACATCCTGGGAGGGTACCCTCGGCATGGCTGGCACTTGAAGAACCATTGACTATTCCCCAAGATAACCACCTAGCCTCATTGTCACATCAACTCAACAGCGGAAAAAATACTCAAATTTAAAAAGGCATCATATGGATGGATATAACTCAGCTAAAACATAGTTTCTAATGAATAAGTTTGGAAATAAACAATATTTAACAAATTCTCTACTCAATATCTACGAAGCCTCTATCTGACAATTGAGATAGTACCATAAATAGGCCATGGATGCCCTAGTCAAAGAAATAAAATACTCCATAAAAATAAGAAGGATGAAAGGGCTCCCCCAAAAAGCAAGGATGGCCCACCAACTCTGAGAATGCACTGATCTAGACCTCATCAGTGCGCCGACTGAAGTCATCTATTACCTTTATCTGCATCATGACATGATGCAGGTCCTAATGGACATTAGTGAATGGGATATACTAGTATGTAAAATAGCCCAACAAAGTATAGCTCAGCTCAACTCACTCACCTAAACTCAAACAACTCATAACTCATCTCTATAAATGTGCAAAATTTTAAGTAAATCATACTTTGTAACAGAATAGACTCAATAGTGTTTAACTCATTTTAAAATATTATGATCAATCAATGTTTGCTTAGGAGTTTCTCTTAACCAACATCAATCCTACCAACTTTAGTTCAGTGATGCACAATGAAGGCAACGTCATTGCCACGCCCATCCTAAACTTTTCAAGATAAATGATAATCAACTCTTTCATGGATTCATAATAAATATCCATCTTTTGGGACAAGAGTTGCCAGAATATACTACATGGCTATCCTACGCTAGCAACGTAGTTCTGTAGGTTAGAGTAGTTTTTTACTTGCTCCTCTCTCAGTGCCCGATACTTCTCCCAAGATTAAAACATGCTCAACTTATCAATCAACTCAAGTTTCAATAATACTCAATCAATCAACTCAAATCTCAACCTCATTAGGTTATCTCGACTCAGCTCATTTCAATTTTTCATAAACTCAGTCAATCAAGAAAATCAATCAGACTCAACTTGGAATCAAATGGCTATTTGGACTCAATTAATTGGACTCATTGATTAATGCAAGAAAAATGTATAAATGTACATACGATTAAAATGCAACATGCTCCTCATGCTCAATTAAGGTCAAGTTACTCAACTCAGGTAATCAAACTCAAATCTCAACTCAATCCATGTACAAAATTTCATAAAAGTCATATAGTTTAGGTTTCATGCTATCAAGTATAGAATTATATCTCAATTTCATATCAGTAGTTGTGTTGCAACAAGTACCTTATACATCATCATAAGAATCCACAATAAATTCCATAAATTCGTTATTAGATTGATAAGATTTTCCAAACCTCAACTCTTATTCTCAATTTCAACTCAAGTAGGTCAAAGGGTGTGTGAACAAATGTAGTTCAACACTTTAGGAAGCCTTACATAGCTGGAAAAAGGAGAAGAAATCAAGCCTCGGTTTATCCTTGCATTTGAACTTGAAACCCTCGCTTCTCTCTCTTCTCTAGTGATCTCAAGAATTCCTAAGCATGAATGAAAGGTGAAAATATGCTTCAGGTTTTTCTTTTAGGAATTTAATTAAGTCCAAAACGTCTAAGGATTGGATCAAAAGGGAATAGGAATAGATAAAAAAATAGCCTTCTTAAAAATTACTGAGAGGATCTATGAAACCACGTCTATAGGCCATGGATCTTTTTATGGGCCATAGATAACCTTTCATAGGTAAGGTGTCCTAAGGTTTGAGCTACTGAAATTTGGCATAGGACTTACGAAACCTCTTTTATGGGCTGTAAATGCTTCTACCGCCATTTGATAACTTGTAACTCAATATACTAAAAAGTAGATTTTTGGATCACTAACTCATGAAACCTAATCTATGGGCCATGGAGTAATATACGATTCATATGTTGTCTCACATATGGGCCTCAGACTTAGAAAATTTCACTAAGTCACTATGGGATCTACGACGCCTCATCTATAGGTCATAGATGGCCCTCATAGTTTCTCTTCTATTGATATTCCTTAGTCATTTTTCTCAATTTTCTTAGTGCATCTATTCAAACTAGGTGGAAAGAATTAGGGGAGTTACAAAAGTACCATGTGTGATAGATGATATCTCTGGGTTGACTTGGGTACCACACCTAGTATATGATATCGTTAGCTTAAAACAACTGCACTCAACATACCTCCAAATTCTTCTTGATACATGATAGTCATTGACTTGGAGATTTCTTTTGCATGAAGATAATCTTATATTTTGGATATTTCTTTCCTTGTTTCACTAGTACAAAGATATCATCAATCGGCGCAAGTACCATGTTTGGTCCAAATTATCTCTTGGTTGGCTTGAGTACTGTAACACCTAGCAAAATTATCAAAACACCTCTAGAAGAGAGATGTGCGTATAACACATCTTTCTATGCTCTGATGACAAATCTAGGCTGGATATGCGATCAACATGAAAAATTGAGTGGAAAAATGATCTTGGTTGATTTTTAGATCAACCGGATCAAAAGATAATTTTTTTGATGCGAAGACAATTTTCAATGAGAGTGCAGGAGAGGTGTGCAATGCACACCTTCCATGGAGTTAAACTTAGACTTGGTCCAAATATCGTCTAAAGTATTAGAAAACTTGATTGGAGAATTTTTGAGAAAAAAAACCCCAAAAATGGCCAAGTCCGCGTCGCGGACTAGGTACGCTGAAGGTGAAATATTTTAGTGAGGGGCACTCCAGAACATTCCCAGCCTCTCGTAAACTTAAAATACGATTAATATATGTCATTTTTGGTATAAAAAGGGTTTCTAAACCCATTCTAAGGCCATTTACACTAACCTTGAGCTAAAATTCTTGAGAGAAGAAGAGAAAAAGCAAGGATTCCAGTGATTAGGGTCAAAATCCTTAAGAAAATTAGTGTTATTCTTCATTCCATATATGTAAGGCTAAACAAATATGGGACTGTTCTTCCATGTGCCCCTATTGATTGTAGTAGAGAGATAATTGAAAGAGTTAACCCTTATGCATGTTTTCATGAATGCTTTCTAATAAATTATGAATATTATATGTACTTTCACATGTTCATGATCATCATAATCCTAATTTTACTATTTACATTCTTCTTATGAGTCATTTTAGAAAACCCTACATGTTATTTTCATAAAAACAATTGCAAGAATGAACTTATTAGATGAGTCTAGAGCCTTGATAGTATGAGTGTCCCTATATGAGAGTGTTGATGATAATGGTGATGAAGTTGATGTCCTTGGAGTCTCAAAGAGCATGAAATTAATCCTAAAATAATGATCAAAACCCAAGATTTGATGGTTGTTGTAATGAATTGAGTTAACAATGTTCAATGAGACTAGTTAGATGAGTAATTTAGATGATGGATGTCTTATGAACATGTTGAGTCCTGGAAGGAGTATTGAGCATTAAATTGAGTAAGAGTAGATAATAACTCAAACTCAATAATTATGCAGCCAGTGTAGGAGAGGATTGGACAGTAAATCAAATGTTTTCTTATTCGTAAAAGAGGACTTGATGTTCTTTACTGTGGATCCATCGATGTGATGTCCTTTACACCAAAAAGGTACTGGATAGATGTGGCAACGAAATCACTTTGTTGTATCATCACCGACTCATAGGTGATGGTTGACGATTAGAGAAACTCACAGATAGGTTCCGCACTAATAGTATTCTGAGTTGAGTTGATTGGATGAGTTTGGATTGGTATCGATGAGGCATTTGACTACTTTTTATTCTTGCTTTAGATAAGCACTTTGTATTTAGATTGTGTATCAAATGAGTTGATGTTATTCTATATTATTCTACCTATATTTGTTTCATTCATCTATTTTACATGGTCATACATTCCACGTATTGATGTCTATTTGGTCCTGCATCTTTCCATGATGCAGAGACAGTCACTCGAGATCCTCAATAGGCGCTCCGTTGAGGGTCTATTCTCCCTACGTATGATCAGTGAGTCCTCACCTGCATTCAGAGGATATGACTTCATGTTTATTATTTATTGAGTTAGCTATTTTTAGTTGGGGTAGCCATGGCCTATCATGGTACCTTTCTAGATTGTAGATATAGAGGCTTCATAGGCTAGAAGATGACGACCTGATGTTGAGGTATTTCTTTCCTTGAATTGAGTTTCTTTAAATCTACTATTATATCATAGATGTTGAGACTGACTTTGTTGGCCTATGAATCTTATTTATCGAGTTAGAAGTAAGTTGAGTTGCTCATCCTTATGTTTCCATTACTTTAATTGTCTTCCGCTAAGTTGAATGATTGAATGACTATTATGAGACCAGGTGGCTAGTTTGGGGATTAGCAATAGTCTCTGAGTGCCAGCTACGTCTAGGGTGTCTTCTCAGGGTGTGACAAACTTGGTATCATAGCACAGTGTTTAAGTGTCCTAGGGAGTCTATGAAGTTGTGTCTAATAGAGTCTTATTTATGGGTGTATTGTGCACCACACTTTATAAGCAGAAGGCTATAGGATATTAGGAATAGTTAAACTTCTTTATATTCTGACTTCGTGCGATAGAGTTTAACTCTATTAAAATATCCATTTGATTCGTGCATTACGCGGTTATAGATTATGCCTCCTAAGCATACTTCTGCCAATGAGATGCCTCAGCCTCTAACACTAAGAATCCCTCATTGGAGGTCTATACTCAAGACAGGGACGAGAGGACGGGGTTGACCTGCAAGAACTATTAGGGTTCCTCAGGCGCTACTGCTCGGCCAGCCCCCACTTCGAAGGAAAACTTTAGGGGATCCATTACTATGCTCACCTAGCTAGTGGCACCCTAAAACAGTAGCCGAGGTCCACAGGCCCTTAGCTCTAGCACCCAAGAGCCAACAGTTGCAACCAGGCTTAGAGATTTCTTGAGGATGAACTCGCCAGTCTACACAGGGTCGAAGGTTGAGAAAGACCCACAAAACTTCATTAATGAGATGTGGAAGGTCCTAAAAGCTATGATGCGACTGAGGTAGAAGGAGTTGAACTTGCCTCCTTTCAGCTTAAGGATATGGCGAATGTCTACTATAACCAATGGGATGCCTCAGCCTCTAAATTGAGAATCCCCCACTGAGGTCCCTAGTTAGATAGGGACGAGAGGACGAGGTTGACCTGCCAGAACTATTGGGGTTTCACAGGTGCCTACTACTCAGCCAACCCCTACTTCGAAGGCAGACTTTAAGGGAGCCATTATTATACTCACCCAGCTAGTAGCAACGTAGAATAGTAGTTGAGGTCCACATGCCCCTAGCTCTAGCTCCCAAGAGCCAACAGTTGCAACCAGGCTCAGAGATTTCTTGAAGATGAACCCGTCAGTCTATACTGGTTCGGAGGTTGAGAAAGACCCAAATAACTTCATTGATGAGTTGTGGAAGGTCTGAAACTATGCGTCAAACTGAGGAAGAAGGAGTTAAACTTGCCTTCCATCAGCTTAAGGATGTAGAGATCGTCTGGTATAACCAATAGGAAGATGACTGAGGTGAGGATGCTTAGCTTGCTGAGTAGAGCGAGATTGAGAGTGCTTTCCTCGATCACTTCTTTTCCCAAGAGTTGAGAGAGGCAAAGGTCGAAGAGTTCGTGAACCTGAAACAAGAAGGGTTGACTGTCAAAGAATACAATCTCAAGTTTATTCAGTTGTCTAGGTATGCCCCAGATATGGTCCAGGACATGAGAGCGAGGATGAGAAAATTCATTCCTCAGTTGGGTAGCCATGTGAAGAGAGAGTACAAAGCAACATTGTTGATCCCAGGTATGGATATTTCCGGAATTATGGTTTATGCACAACAAACTCAAGAGGATAAAAAGAACACAAGGAAGAGCATTTGTGTAAGAAAGCTAAATCAGCAGGGCATGAGCCTATCTAACATAAGCAGAGTAAGGGAGATACGTCCTACTTCTAGAAGAGGTCTTCTAGTTATACACCATCCTTAGCAAGTGCGCTCATCCAACATAGCAAGTATGATCAGAAATCTTATGGTCACCATAATTTCAGGGCTCAGATGGCTCTCCACAACCCTAAATAGGCAGATGTACTCTCCCTTCTTTCAGTCGAGCGACTACGTACTTCTGAATGAGTGTAACAAATCACAGACTTCGTATGAGAGTTCTCAAACCCAAGCTAGTGTGACTCATGACTCGAGGGGAAAGCCACCCTGTGGCGAGTATGGCAAGCTCCACCTAGGTGAATGTCGTGAGGGAACAAATGCATGTTATAGATGTGGGCAGGTTGGTCACTTCCAGAATGACTGTCTTATGAGAAGATGGGGTGATTGTAGTATCAAAGCACAACCCTCTGTAGTACCCCCAGCCTGCAGTTATCAAAGGGGTACACCTACGGGTATAGACAGTGGAATAAATCATCTATATGTGGTAGGTAATCAAAAGGATCAAGAAGTTGAACTAGATATTGTCATTGGTATGCTTCGACTCTTTACTTTTTATTGTGATACATTACTTGATTTGGGTGCCACTCTATCTTTTGTGACTCCCTATGTGGCTAATAGATTTGGATTCTTACGGAGTGTTTGCTGGAACTCTATAATGTTTCTACTCCTATTAGTGAGTCTATCCTAGCTGAGAGGGTCTATAGATATTGTATAGTATTTGTCTATCATAGGGATGCTTGGGCCAACTTAATAGAGATGGACATAGTTTACTTTGACTTGATTCTTCGCATGGATTGGCTTCATGCCTGTTATGCCTCCATTGATTATAAGATCCGAATTGCTAAGTTCCAATTTCCAAATGAACCGGTCCTAGAACGGAAGGGGAATTCTGTTACACCCAAGGGTAAGTTTATTTCCTACCTTAAAGCCAGAAAGCTAATCTCTAAAGGTTGAATCTACATTCTCGTGCGAGTTAAGTTTGATGATTTTGAGCCTCCTACTCTAGAGTCGGTCCTGATTGTGAATGAGTTTCCTTAGAATCTTCCTGGAGTCCCTCATGATAGGGAGATTGACTTTTGGGATTGATTTTCTTCCCGATTCCTATAGGCCCCCTAAGTTGAAAGAACAATTGAGGGATTTGTTAGAGAAAGGCTTTATCAGGCCAAGTGTTTCTCCTTGGGGTGCTCCTTTCCTATTTGAGCAAAAGAAATATAGGTCTCTCAGAATGTGCATTAATTATAGGCAACTGAACAAGGTCATGATAAAGAATAAATATCCTCTCCCCAGAATAGAAGATCTGTTTGACCAACTTCAAGGTGCCTCTTGTTTCTCGAAGATAGACCTTAGATCCAGTTACCATCAGTTGAAGGTGAGGGAATGTAATATCCCAAAGATTGCCTTTAGAACTAGATATGGCCATTATGAGTTCTTCGTCATGTCCTTTGATGAGCGCATAATCTGCATAAAATTATCAAAATATCCCTAGAAGAGGATATGTGCATAACGTGTCTTCCCATGCTTTAATGGAAAATCTAAGTCCATATATGAGATTATTGTTCGATGCGAAAATAATTTCTAGTGAGAGTGCGTGACAAGTGTGCGACCCGCACCTTCCGTGGAGTTACACTTAGACTTGGTCCAAATATTTTCTATGGTATTAGAAAACTCGAACTGGGAATTTTTGACAAAAAATCCCCAAAAATGGTTCTCACTTAGTTAAACTCCTAGATAGGTCCCAAACTGATAGTATTATGAGTTGAGTTGATTAGATAAGTTTGGATTAGTATTGATGAGTCATTTGTCTACTCTTTATTCTTACTTCAAATAGACACTTGACATTCAGATTGAGTATCATATTAGTTAATTTGCTCCATGTTATTCTGCCTATATTCTATTTCATTGATTCATTTTACATACTCGTACATTCCACGTACTGACGTCCCTTTGGGCCTACATCTTTTTATAATGTAAAGATAGGTACTCAAAATCCTCAACAGGCACTCCGTTGAAGGTCTATTGTCCTTATAGCTGATCGGTGAGTCCTCCCCTGTATTCAGAGGATACCACTTCATATTTATTATTTGTTAAGTTAGCTTAGTTTGAGTTGGGATAACAATGGCCTATCATGGTACCTTTCTAGACCATACATGTAGAGGCTTCACGGACTAGAAGATGATAACTTGATGTTTAGGTCTTTCTTTCCTTGAATTAAGTTTCTTTTAATCTACTGTTATATCATAGATGTTGAGACTAACATTGAGTTGCCCATCCTTATGTTTCCATTACTTTAATTGTCTTCCGCTGAGTTGAATGATTGTATACTGTCATGAGACTGAGTGCTTTGGTTAGGGACTAGCAATAGTCTTTGAGTGCTGGCCACATATAGGGTACCCTCCCGGTGCATGACAAGTACCATGCCTGGTTCATGTGTGATTGTTTATTGGCTTCAAAATAAATTGAGTTCTTTGTTATCATGTGGGATATGTTTCATGTGTTTTTGAAGTCAAAATTTGAGATTAGTGTCTATTTTCGTAGTTCACTTATTGTTATATGTGTTAGACATATTGGTTTGTGAGTGATCGAGTTATTACGTTTAAATGTAAGAATAGTTTTTGTGTAGATAAGGGGTTGCCTGTAAAATACCACAAACTATGGCTTAAGGATCCTTATGTGTTTCAAATTACTTAAAAGGTGAGTGTGACTCAGGTGTGGGTGAGCATAAAGGTCTGATTAATGTCTGATGGTTTTTCTTAGGAAGCCTTAGTGTGTATAAAGCTTTAGTCTTGGGAAGTCTTAATGTATCTAAAGGGTTAGGCTTGGGAAGCCTTAGTATGTATAAAAGGTCAGACTTAAGATGCCTTAGTATGTATAAAGTATTAGGCTTGGGAAGCCTTATTATGTATAAAATGCTATGTTGGAAAGCCTTAGTTGTACAAAGTGTTAGGATGGAAAGCCTTAGTGTGTACAAAAGTCTAGGCTTTGGAAGCCAAATGTGGATAAAGGGGTTAGGCTTGAGAAGCCTTGGTGTATATAAAGGGTTATGATTTGAAAACCTTAGCGTGTATAAAGTATTAATCTTGGAAAGCCATAGTGTGTATCATGGGTGAGGTTAGGAAGCCTTGGTGTTTATAAAGGGATACACTTGGGATGCCTTAGTATACTATAAATGGTACACTTGCAAAGTCTTAGCATGATAAGAGAGTCGTATAGAAATGGTCGAGTTGGCGATAGAAGAAGATGGGAAGCTAGGATCAAAATAGACTTGTTATGGGTAGTTTATTCGGGATAGTAGGGGCATGGTGACCCTGTTTGGAGTGCATAATTATTACATTGCATATTTCCTTTCGAACTATTTATATGATATTTTGTGGTAGATTTGGGTTATCAATGATGCCTACTAGTACATGTTATTTGTACTAATGATACTCTTTGTATGCCACTTGGCATAGTCTGGTTATGGGGTAGTGATAATTCTTAAGTGAAGATGATGATGATCTCCAAACACTTTTATATCTCTCTATTTATGGTAAACTTATGTCTTCTTTATTTATATTTAATCTTACTCTTGGAAGCTCTTTTGTTTGTAAGGATTAGTTTCTTAGGAGTATTTTGTAAATGTTTAAAAAGAAAATTGATGTTGAGTTGACCCTTTAATTTATTTAAAGTAATGTGTCATGGTGTTTTTACTTATTTCGGAAGACCTATTTTAAAATGGATGGTAAGGATTCTCCTATCTAGGTGTTAGAGTAAGTACCCACATGACTTGATAGGTTGGGTGTGATAATTTAGTATCAGGTCTAAGGTTACCAATCTTGCCATGACCAAAGTCTAGGGCCTAGACGTGACACGATGAATGGGAAACCCCAAGGGACCCCAATCAACTCTCTTAACATATCATTACACATCCTTGGTTGTAAAAGCAATTAAACAACAATAAAATAATAAAAATAAGGACAAAGTGACTAGGGGAAGTCTTTCATATCATAAAACATCAAATAGTCAAGGAAAACCAAGTTTATAGCATCATTAGATAACTTGTCCAATAACACCTCTACACTCAGAGTTGAGCGGGGGGCCAAGACAACTTTCTGGGCTCACCCTAGCATACAAATAGGTAAAGAGAGTCTTTACATAACATATGAACAAGAGATATCATCCGGGAGTTGAGGACTCACCAAAATTGCTTTGAGAAGATAGTACGAGCCACATGGAGGAAGAGGATGATCGTTAGGTGCTCCGGTTCCTACATGGTAACATCATGTAGGCATAAAGTATGTGTTAGTACGTTTGAATGTACTAGGTATGTAGGATGCAATGCAGCAAGATATGAGCAACATAATTGAAATGCATAATTAGGCAATAAAGGAACATATAGAAATATGACATGCATGAGTGATACTTGAAGTAAACATGCTTCTATAGAACAAATTACACGTGTAGTAAGAGAACAACATTATGAAGGATTGTCACACCCTACCATCCATGGTGATTGAGGTATCAACCTCTCAATTGATTGATGGTGGTCATACACCGCCATCCATGGTGATTGAGGTATCAACCCCTCAATTGGTTGATGGTGTTCACACCCTGACATCCATGGTGATTGAGGTATCAACCCCTTAATTGGTTGATGGTGGTCACACCCCTATCCATGGTGATTGAGGTATCAACTCCTCAATTGGTTGATGTTGGTCACACACCGCCATTCATAGTGATTGAGGCATAGCACCCCCTCAACAAGGTGTGGTCAACTTGCAACACTATAGATACTTTCCACGAAAACAACACATATTACCTTCCATTCATCATCATAAAGTTATTCAAGTCATAGGTCATACAATGAATCATCAATAGCTGAAGAACCCCAAACCGGACCTTTTATCAAACACTTGGTGGATGTGTAATACTAGTGTAAAACCATGCAATTCAAGAGGAAAATCATGCATGAAAACTTGAAGTAAATCAACCCACTAATACTTGGTAATACCACCTTGCAAAATATATTGAAATCCCTCCTCAAAACTCATCATAGATCTTAGATTCATAGCTCAAAACATGCATAAAAAGTCACACTTTTACATAACCCTAGCATAGTTCATAGTCAAATTTATAATAGGAGACCGATAATTAAAATCAACTTAGAAACACGTAATTTATGTAAAAAGGAAGCTTGGGCACCATGGCCGAAATGACCCAGTGGTTGAAACCCAAATACCTCAACTTTGGAGAATTGTTTGATGAAGATCGAGATGCAAACTTGAAGTTTGAGTGATTTCATTAAGATCCGAAATGAGTTTTGGCACTTGGATTTTGGGTGAAATATTTGTTTAACTGTTTGAGATAGTATTGGGGAATGTCTTGTATGATATAAAGGTGAAATATGACTAAGTATAGGTATTTTTACGTATAGGAAGACATAGGCCCAAGACCCAAAAGCCTTGGACCGAGATAAAATAACTAGGCATAAATAACACTGAGGCACGCCCCAGCCGTGTCGCGCTAGGGGCGCGCACTGCTCATTGGAAATTGCATTTTTTGTTTTTCGAATTTTGATATAGTTGCTCTAAAATTGGGGTTAGACCTATTTTACACTCAATTTTTCCCCCTGATCACGAATATGAACTCGAATTTTTGATATCATGCACGAATTTTGAGATATATGAAAATTATGAATTTGGGCACTTCTGAGGCACACTTTTGGGCACTTTTTGGGGTCGTTTCAATATCTCCCCCTTGGGAACATTCGTCCCCGAATGTCAAAGAAACATACATAAGAGGATAATTATGAAGAGATCAGCCCCAACAAGAATGCAATAATACACTTAAACATCATTTTCAAAAATCTCAACATAAGTGTCAAAATCGCCATGAACTCGTCAACATAAACAAGAATGCATGCAAATGATATATGAACTGATACATGAGACTTGAAATCACATAAAGAACAAAATTAATACCTAAGACCTGAGTAGAATGGAAGAGATAGGGATTTCGCTTTTGCATGTCTACTTCGGCCTCCCATGTAGGACTTTCGACTTGTTGATTCCTCCAACGGACTTTAACGGAAGCCACATCCTTGTTCCTTAACCCCTTCACTTTTTTCTTAAAGATCTCTATTAGAACCTATTCATAAGTCAAGATGTCTTCAACAACACCCACAACCTCCAATGGGATAATAGCATTCGAGTCACCCACACATTTCCTCAACATAGACACATGAAGGCCACTCCAACTCGTAGGCCACTTTACTAATCTTCGTCAATACCCTATAAGGACCCACAAATCTTGGACTCAATTTGCACTTCTTATTAAAACAAACCACACCCTTCATGGGTGAGACCTTCAAATAGACCCAATAACCAACTTTAAATTCAAGCTCCCGTCTCCTTACATCGGCATAGGACTTTTGACAACTTTGGGTTGTTTTCAACCTTTCTCTAATCAGACTTACCTTCTCCATAGCCTCCATAACCAGATCCAGACCTAACAAAGCCATTTCCCTTACCTCAAACCATCCAACTGGGGACTTACAACATCTACCATAGAGTGCCTCAAAAGGAGCCTCCTTAAAAGGAGCCTCCTTAAAAGGAGCCATACCAATGCTAGAATGAAGCTATTATTGTAAGCAATCTCAATAAATGAAAGATAATCGTCCGAACTACTCTTGAACTCTAAAACACAAGCTTTAAGCATATCCTCAAGAGCTTGGATAGTTTTTTCGACTTGGCCATCCGTTTGAAGGTGAAAGGTCATATTAATCTTAACCCTGGTACCAAGACCTCTTTGAAAGAACCTCCAAAAGTAAGAAGTGAATTGAGCACCACGATCCGATATGATGGACAAGGGAACCCTATGCAATCTAACCAACTCATCAATCTATAATTCAGCATAGTCTTTGGCCCCATAAGTAATCTTAACCGGTAGGAAATGAGCTGACTTTGTCATCCTATCAACCGCAACTCAAATAGAATCAAAATGCTTTCTAGTCTTAGGCCACCCAACCACAAAATCCATGTTAATTTCCTCCCACTTCCAAGTAGGAATCTCTATATCTTGGGTTAGGCCACTCGACTTTTGGTGTTCGGCTTTCACTTGTAGGCAACTATGACAATCGGATACAAATTTAGCAATGTTCCTCCTCATACCTCCCCACCAAAAAACATCCCTTAAATCTCTATACATCTTTGTAGAACCAGGGTGAATAGAAGAAGACGAAGAATTATGAGCCTCATCAAGAATCCTCTTTCTCAAGTCATCCACACAAGACATAAACAACCTACCTTAGTACCTAGGGGCACCATCTCTTCCTTGGGAGAAAACTTCCACCTTGTCCTCTGTCACCAAGGCCTTCAATTCTAACAAGGAGGGGTCAAGATCTTGCTTTGCGTTTACCTCATCAACCAAGGAAGATTTTAAATCATCAATAACCACAATACCAGCATTATCAATCTCTTCCAACCTAAGCCCCAATCTAGCCAACCGATGAACCTCCCTAGCCACTTGTTTGCCCCCATCATCAACATGAGTTAGGCCACCCATATACACCCTACTCAAAGTATCTGCCACAACATTAGCCTCACCGGGATGATAATGCACACTCATATTATAATCCTTAAGAAGCTCTAACCATCTTTATTGCCTCAAGTTGAGATCTTTTTGAGTGAACAAATATTAGAGACTTATGATCGGTAAACACATCAACATGCACTCCACACAAATAATAATACCAAAATTTCATAGCAAATACCATGTCAACCAATTCAAGATCATGAGTAGGATAATTCTTTTCATGCACTTTGAGTTTTCTAGAAGCATAGGCTATAACCTTACCATTTTGCATCAAAACACAACCCACACCAATTCGAGAGGCATCACAATGCACAATAAACTCTTCCAGTAAAGACAAGATAGGAGCAGAGACAAGC
Organism: Solanum clarkiae; assembly: GCA_011800125.2. NCBI lineage: Eukaryota > Viridiplantae > Streptophyta > Magnoliopsida > Solanales > Solanaceae > Solanum > Solanum clarkiae. Next base: position 21,145 of record JAABOM020092403.1, on the reverse strand, counting down.
TTATCCTTCAAAGTTTGGAAACTCTTTTTACACTCATCGGTCCACAAAAATTTAGCCTTCTTTTGAGTCAACTTAGTCATGGGAGAAGAAATAGAAGAAAACCCATTCACAAACCTCCGATAGTAACCCGCTAAGCCCAAGAAGCTTTTAATATCTGAAGGGGTCAAAGATCTAGGCCAATTTCTAGTCACTTCTATCTTTTTAGGATCCACCTTAATAGCGTTCCCTGACACCACATGGTCTAGGAAGGCAACCTCTTTCAACCAAAACTCACACTTCTCACACTAGCATACAACTTCTCTTCCCTTAATTTTTGAAGCACTACCCTCAAAAGACTCACATGCTCCTGCTCACTATGAGAATAAATCAAGATATCATCAATGAAAACTACCACAAACAAATCAAGGTAGGGCTTGAAGACCCTATTCATAAGATCCATGAAGTTAGCCAGTGCATTGGTCAAACCAAAAAACATAACCGCAAATTAATAATGCCCATACCTAGTCCGGAAGGCCGTCTTGGGAATGTCACACTCCCTTACCTTCACTTGATGATACCCGGACTGAAGTTCAATCTTAGAGAAATGACTAGCCCCTTGAAGTTGTTCAAATAGATCATCAATCCTCGGTAGAGGGTACTTATTCTTGATGGTGACTCTATTAAGTTGCCGATAGTCAATGCACATTCTAAGGGACCCATCCTTCTTCTTTACAAACAACACCGGTGCACCCCAAGGTGATTGTCTAAGCCTAATAAGTACCTTCTTGAACAAATCTTTTAATTGCTCCTTCAACTCCTTCAACTCCATCGGGCCATAAGGTAAGGATAAATAAAAATAGGTTGAGTGTCAGGAAGGAGATCTATGCCGAAATCTATTTTCCTTTCGGGAGGAACACCGGGAAGGTTATTTAAGAAGACATCTAGGAACTCATTAACCACCAGAATCAACTCTATGGGAAGGACTTTAGACTCAACATCCCTAACCCTCACAAGATGATAGAGACACCCCTTAGAGATCAAACTTTGGGCTTTAATGCAAGAGATAAACCTACCCTTGACCACCACATCATGACTCTCCGAATTTAGGACGGGTTCATTTGGGAATTGGAATTTGACCCTAGGGGTTCTACAATCAATAGAGGCATAAAATGCATGCAATCGATCCATCCTAAGAATGACATCAAAATCCACCATATCCAACTCAACAAGATCACAAGGCAATATTTTATGCAAAATACAAATGGGACAATTTCTACAGACCTTTCTAGCAATAATAGATGCACCAGTGGGAGTAGACACCTCATAAGACTCATACAACAATTCAGGCTCAACATGAAACTTTTTGGCAACAAAAGGAGTAACAAAAGAAAGCGTGGCACCCGGGTCTATCAATGTATACACATCAAAATCAAAAACTTTTAACATGCCGGTAACAACATCGGGCACCTTATCTACCCCTTGCCTCCCTTAAAGAGCATAAAACCGATTGTTTCTTGATGCACCACCTTGTTGGTCTCCTCTCCCCAAAGGAATTGTATTTCCACTCCAGCCTTGTGGGCGAACATCTTTACCCTTGTTGCGATTACATGGACAATCTATGGCCTTATGCCTTACTTCCCCACAACTATAACAAGCACTAGTATACCTTAAGCATGGGCCACTATGACTCTTTCCATATTTTGGACACATAGCATTAGGCACCGCACCACCATCACCTTGGGCCCTTGGATAGTCATTGGCAAACCTTCCATTAGGAGCATGAGAATACCCTTCGCATTGATATAAACTGGCCACCGTTGGGACTTTGGAACCTCCCATCAAAATGGGCCCTCTTGGCCTTATGACCCCTCCTCTTTCTCAACTTCTCCCCTTCCAATTGTTCGGCATAAGTCATTAGGCGGGACAACTCCATGTCATTAATCAACATAACTCCTGACACTCCTCATTCACCAAATCAGACACACCCATCACGAACTTGTTCATCCTAGACCTCGGGTCAACAACTAAGTGTAGAGCATATATAGAAAGTTGGTTAAACTTGAGGGAATACTCCCTCATACTCCTCGATCAAATTCATGAACTCTATCATTTTGGCCTCCCTAAGCTCAAAAGGGAAGAACCAGTTGAGGAAAGTCATCTTAAACTCCTCCCATAGAACCACATTGTTGTGCCCCTTCTCCTCCTTCCATTGAGTATACCAAATTTGAGTCACCCCTTTGAGTTGGTAAGCCACAAACTCTGCCTTCTCTTTTGATCTCACACCCATAATAGCTGACACTTTGTACACCTCATCAACAAATTCTTACGATCCTCATCCACTTTCGATCCATTGAACTCCGGTGGGTTCATTCTTATAAAGTCCCTCACCCGAGATGCCGAAGTAAGAGTATGAGGGGTTGGGCTCCTTGGTTTACTTGATTAGCCATGACTTGAGCTAGCAAGGTGAGAGCATCTTGGAGCTCTCCATGAGCTGGTTGTTCCTCGGGTGTGCGGGCTCTTCTTCCTCTTGTATTAGGCATGATCTAAAAATAGCAAAGAACATTCATTAGAGGGGAGACCTTACCTAATTTCTATAGCACGACATAGATAATGAAGAAGGGAAACATTTCCTAAAACATCTCATAGCCTCTTAATCATAGTTGTGGTGCATAACAAAACCATGAATAAGACTCTAATCAATACGGTGTGTTGGATGTCGAGGACCATTAACAACCTAGTGCTCTAATATCAAGTTTGCCATGATCCAACCTAGGGACTAGACGTTACATGGCGAATGGGGACCCGAAGGGACCCCAATCAAGCCTCTTAACATATTGCTTAGCAATACAAAAATAGAAATAAGGACAAAGTGACTAAGGGAAGTCTTTCATATCATAAAACATCAAAGAGTCAAATAAAATCAAGCTTATAGCATCATTACATAACTTTTCCAATATCACCACTACACTTAGAGTTGAGCGGAGGCCAAGATAACCTTTTGGGCTCACACTCATAGTCAAAAGCATATAAAATAGATAAAGAGAGTCTTTACATAACATATACCAAGAAATATCATCCCTGGAGTTGAGGACTCACCAAACATGCTTTGAGAAGATAGTACTAACCACATGAAGGAAAAGGATGATTGTGAGGCGCTTCGGTTCCTATATGGTAACATCATGTAGACATAGAGTATGCGTTAGTATGTTTGAATGTACTAAGCATGTAGGATGTAATACAACAAGAGATAAGCAGCATAATCGAAATGCATAATTAGGCAATAAAGGAACATAAAGCAATATGGAATACATGAGTGACACTTGAAGTAAACACGCTTATAGAGAACATATTACATGTGTTGTAAAAGACCAACATTATGATACATTTTCACACCCTACCATCCATGGTGATTGAGGTATAAACCCCTCAATCGGTTATAAAACCCCAACATAGTTTATAGTCAAATTCATAATAGGAGACCCATAAGTAAAATCAACTTAGAAACATGTAATTTATATAAAAAGAAAGCTTAGGCACCATTGGTGAAAAAACCCAATGGTTGAAACCCACATACCTCAACTTTGGAGAATTCCTTGATGAAGATTGAGATGAGAACTTGAAGCTTGAGTGATTTTCGTAAGATCCAGAATGAGTTTTGGCACATGAATTTTGGGTGAAATATTTGTCTAAGTGTTTCGGATAGTATTGGGAAATGTCTTGTATGATATGAAGGTGAAATATGGCTAAGTATAGGTGTTTTCATGTATAGGAAGACTAACACCCAATAACTGGGCAAAAATAACACTAAGGCACGCCCCAGCCGCGTCGCGCTAGGGGCGCGCACTCCTCACTGGAAATTGCATTTTTGGATTTTTAAATTTTGATACGGTTTCTCTAAAATCAAGGTTAGACCCATTTCCCACTCAATATTTCCCTCTGAACATGAATATGAAGTCGAATTTTAAATATCATGCATGAATTTTGAGATATATAGAAATTACAAATTTAGGCACTTCCGAGGCACATTTTCAGGCACTTTTTGAGGTCGTTTCAAGTCTCCTACAAGAGAAAATGTCTGGTAGAGTTCTGTAGATTGGTGTGTTGATGCCTACATCTAATATGTAGAAAGCTGTCAAACATTCTAATAAATCGTTTCTCTTTCTTCACTCCTTTAATGGGGTATGTTGCGTGTATAAATTTAGTCTAACTGATATTTCTTGATTCTAATTGGTATCTCAACGAGGTAAATTGAATGCCATTGTAACAGGCTAGAATGATAAAAGCAAAGAGAGTTAGAATTGGAAAAGTTTCAATTGGTATTTGGCCTAGAGGTTGTGTGAATGAATGAATGATTAATTAAGCACCATCCGTGATTTGAATGTAATGTAATGAATAATATTTGATGTATTAACAAGGATTGATAATTGTATATTATGTGCATGTTGTTGCCTGTTTATATGCAAATGTGTGAAATATACTTGCTTGAGTGACAAAAATTATATAAGGTGTAATTCTTTGAATTTAAGTGAGACTGTAAACAAGAAAAAATCATAACATGGTTTTTGTGTAATGATTTAGTGATAAAATTTTGTGTCACTAATTAAATTTTTTCTTGTTAAAAATTATGCATGGACTTATCATTTGTAAAGATGGTAAAGGGAATGAATCAATTTTGCAACTATGGGAAACTCTAGTTTTGGAACAGTTGAACCTAGTCGGGAACCATAGAAAAAATTGGATATCTTGGTGTGATAGCAATATGATGAATAATTTTATGATGTGTTCATGAATTGATTTATAATTAATTGATGCAAAAAGGTCTTGGTGCATTGCTAGGTTTGGTCTTGGGATATGCACTGCTGCGTGTGGTCTTGGATTACATTTGAGAATATGCTGCAATTTCCAAAGTTAGCATTGACAATATATGAGTGGATGAATTTGTTAAAAGACTATGATGTGTCTATTTGGTACCATATGGAAAAAGCCAATGTGGTGGCAAACACTTTGAGTTGGAGGACAGTTAGCATGGGTAGTTTGGCATGCTCTAGGACATCTAAGTGATCCTTAGCTAGAGAAATTCAATCTTTAGTATCCAAGTTCGTGAAACTGGGGATTTTATAAAAGGATATAATGTTAGCCAGTACTGAGGTTAAGCCTATACTTTTAAATAAAATCAAGGCTAAATAGTTTGAGGATGAGAATTTGAACAAGCTCAGGAAAAAGGTGGTGTTTGAGGAGACTCTTCGAGGCCACAGTGAATGAGGCAGTATGCTTAATTTTAGAGAGAGGAGTTATATCTCTTGAGTTGACAACTTGATTCTAAGTGTGTTGGTCGAAGCTCATGATTTGTGGTGTCAATTCACCCAGGTGTGGTAAAAAAGTATTGAGACTTTGGGAAACTTTCTTGTTGTTTAGGGTTAAAGAGAGGACATAGTTGAATATAAGCACTAAAGGCTTGCTGGATTCTTCAGAGGATGTTCATTCCTAAATGAAAGTGGGAAAGGATAGCCATTGGCTTTGTGTTAGGGTGAATATAACCCCAAGTAGATGTCTGAGATTTATTTCAAGGGAACAGTGAGGTTGTAAAGGGTTTCCCTTTTTATCATTCCAAATAGATAGTCTATTTGAGTTACTGACAACATGGGGCCAATGGCTTATATGTTAACTTTGCCATCAAAGTTGTCTGGACCTTTATTGTTTTCATGTATCCATGATGAAGAGAAAAAAATGGAGATGGGGATTGAATTATCAAGTGAGATCCAATATATTTAGGCAAGGATCTTCAGTATGAAGAGGAGCTAATTATGTCTGCACGTTGATGACTAAGGAAGTAAGGTCAATAATGGTTCAATAGAATCATAGTTCGATTAGAGAAGCCACTTGAGAAATTGGGAAGGACATGCGGACAAGTATCCTCGCTTATTTAAGGATTTAGGTGCTTCTTCTTGACATAGTCCAATTTTTCTTATTATATTGCTCAGGAATAAGCGATTGGTATGTTGGTATAACGACCTCATTTGGTCATTAGGGGAAAACCAGTGGTGAAAAGAATTAGGTTAGAAAATCCAGTACATTAACTTAAAACTTTTTTAGACTAGGCTAGTCTTAGGCGAAATTTGAGTAAGGTAAGGTCTATAGCAAATCAAAAAAGGAATAGAGTTAATGTCTAAGTGTAGATTTGTTCTTCTAATATCCGAGACATTAAAGATTCTACAGGACTTTTCAAAATGAAAATTGAGTAAGTAAAACTCTTGATATCGAGCTTGACATGAAGGGATTATTTTTAAATATCAAGTCTTGAAGGTGTATCACAAAGTGAGGACTTCTATTAGGATATTCGAGTTTCTGTCCCATGTAATCTGCTATAGTGGGTGGTAATCTGCTATAGTGGGTGGCAATCCACTGTAGTGGGATAAGAGCTACTATAGAGGGGTAAGTCAGATTTCAATGCAAAAAGTCTCCAACTGAATATTATTTGGTTTACTATTTTGGGGAACTGCAGAGGTGATCTAGGGTATTTTTCATCTTTTTTTTTTCATTTTTCTCTTTGATAAAAGTAAATTAATTACTCCTCTAATTTGTAATTTGATTTTATGTGTCATAATCTATGGTGAAAATCTTAGAGGTGGATTTTGACTTGAGTTAATGGTGAAAAAACCTTGGTTTAGGAGTCTTGATCCTGAAATTCGCCTAAGGTTGAGATTGAGCTATAATTCGAGTATATTTAGGTCATTATTCATTGATTATTTTATTTAATGTTATTATTCTAGATTGAGAACGAGCTAAACTTCACCAAAGGATTAAAAGTTCGTGATCAAACTTCTGCAATGACTGCTTCGCATCCAAGTACGATAAGTTTAACTGAGTAGTTTTGGCATGTTTCCAATTGCATGGTATTTTTGGTGATTGATGGGAGATTTCATGCCTAGGGCTTCGGGCACAGAGTCTGGATGGTTAAGGTTGTTCATTCTTTCTATTTAAGGAATAAATAAATAATGACTAGGGGATGGTTCTCTAGTTCTTGATTAATTATTATGAAATTGATAATTTTCTTGATTAATTATTAAGAAATTGATAATTTATTCATTTTTCAGACTTATAGTGATCAAAGGGGATTGGGAAGAGTATTAATTCATGGAATTCGGGAGGTAATTGTCGGGAATGAATGTGTACTCATTATAGGGTTCAATATTTGAGCTACTGATATATAGGTGTTGATAATCTTACGCAATGAACCTGTTTAATTTACTTATGACTTCAAGTGTGGTTATTGCATTATGATTGTGATTATGCATGTTGTTTGTGATTACTAGTTAGCTCGATTACAATGCCTGGTATAAGATAACCTTAATTGGTACAAGTACCATGCCATGTACATGATTACCGTTGGTTGGCTCGAATATCCTAATACATGATATCTCTTGGTTGGCTCATGTAAGAAGTCTGTTTCTCCAATGGTGTTGTTAACAATGTCAGAGTAATACTCGATTTTTTTATTCCCTGTCGTTAAGGAACACACCAAGTATTTAATGCGGAACCTTTTTTTGTGATTTTAGTCATTCTTGTGATAGTATCTTGCTTAGTTTCTTAGTGAATTAGGTTAGTCCATTGTTCTCCAAGACTAGTTTCTTGGTAATACTATTCAAGTATTCCCAAAACACTCAACTGTACACTTTTCTCACACCTCCACAACAAAGATTTGAAGAATTAGGTTTTTAACTTCACCATTCCTTTCGTAGGAATACATGAGTTTAATCAACACATTCCCACCCTTGTTAGCTTTTCTGATATCACTGATGATTTTTTGAGTTAATAGGATGTTTTTTGAGATAGATCTCCCTTTTATGAACCCACTCTGATTTTTAGCAATAGTCATAGAAAAATACTAGAGATTATGGTGTTGGGGATTTTGGAAGACAGATAGTAGAGGCTTATGGGTCTAATATTTGAAAAGCTTTAAGGAAGATCAATCTTTGGAATCATAACAATGCATGCGTTGGTATAAAACTTGGTGAGTATAGTTCCTTTCAAGAAAGGTTTGACAGCATTATGGGCATGCATGGAAACAATGCTCTAAGATATATATGGTAGAATATTCCACTCAGTTGTCCATCAAGGCCTATAGAGCTTTTGGGATCAATAAAGAAAATAAGGCCAGTCACTTGCTTATGCTCTAGGGTGGTATATAACATAAAGTTATCTTCCTCCTTGATGCAATTATCCATCTAGTCAAGGGCCCTAAAATTAGTATTAATAGATTCTTGAGCAAAAAAATCTCATAGAAGTTCACATCTCCATTCACTATAGCTTTATTATATTCTAGCCAGTTATCATGGTTATCATATATTGTTCTGCTATTCAACTTCCTTCATTTGTCTTTAATATTAGCAAAGAAGTAGGTAGCGTTAGCATCTCCTTCATTGAACTATTTGACTCTTGCTTTTTTTTGCATAAAACATAATTTGGTGAAAATAGCTTTGTACTTGGAGAGTTGACATCTGTTCTCTAGAGTATTATCAATAGTACATTTCTTCTATAATTCTATAATCAAGTTTTTCAATCTCGTAGGATTTTCAAAATTATCCCCAAACGTATATATGTACCATGCATTAAGAGTCCTAGTAGTGTTTTTAGTTTTACATTGAATAATATAAAAGGGATTTTCATGGATGGTGATATTCCAGCTATTCCGAATTATCTATAGAAACATAGGGCGGTAGGCCAAGAAGTTCAAAATATGAGGTACGTGATTCCTTGAGTGGTATCCTACATTATATCTGCCAAAAGAGGGCATGATAAGAGCATGTTGAGGCTATCGTTTTTCTTCCGAATGTTGTGGGAACAATCCTTATTATCATACCATGTAATTTTTAGACCTATGAAACCAACATGTTATATCCCAAACTTGTATTGGCTATTGTAGTTGTCGATCAACCCATAATTCTCTTCTCAGTTTTTCTAAGCATTTTGGATAAAGATGTGAGGATGTTATGATCCACTTTAATGTATGAACACTTTGTTCCTTGTCTTAGACAATGGTTATATTGACGTCGCTGGTCCATATGAGTTAAATTTATTCAAGAGTTTGATATCTCTCCAGAGAGTCTTTTCATATTATACCTTTGATATTCTAGGATATGATCTTAACCATTAGAAACAGTAAAATTGGGATTGTTTTGAGGAAAAAGGGTCAAAAACACTCCCCCCCCCCAAAAAAAAAAAAACTTTTGTTTGACCTTATCCTCATCATTAAAATGAATTTATTTTTACCCTTGCCATTAGAAAACTTACCACCTATGTCCCTTGATGGATAGAAAGCCCCAAATAACTTCATTTTAACCCATTTTGTATTTTTATCAAATCCCACCCCCAACCCGAACTTGACCCATCCTAAATAATACCAAACTTTAACAATTTCTTGGCTCAACCAAAAAACAAAAAAATGTACAAAAAAACTAATTCATAAGATATGAGCTTGGTTCCTTCATCGCTGGACAATAGTCGTTGGTAGGTGTACTATGTTCAAAGTCCATCACGTGATTCTCACGATAGAGAGAAGACAACGACATCATTTCACTCCACTCTTGCTATCAGTCCTATGAGTTCTCCTCCTCACTCTCACTCCTCTGTCGGTCGTCACTCCCGTGATTCTTCCTCCATCAAATTCTTTGGCTCACTCAAGCTTGGATCCGAGAAGACTTTACTCAATGACGCTTTCGCAGCCAGAAGTTGGCACCATCGCAAAGGGCAGAAGCCATGGGAGGAATGTGATGTTTTTGAGGATGAAGGACTCCTTAAAGATGATAGATCGAGTAAATCTCTCCCTCATCGATGCTATTTCCTTCCTTTTGTTGTTAGTGTCTTCATCCTTTTCTCCTTCTTTGATCTCATCCTTTGGGGTGCTAGTCGACCTCAATAACCCAAAATCACCATGAGGGCAAGTCTCTTCTTTTTTGTTTTTGTTAGTTTTCTATCATTTTGATTCTAAAATTGGATTATTTGATGGTAGATCTGAAATGGGTATTTGTTCGATTGTAATTTTGGAGCATAAAATTTGGTCCATTTGGGATTCAAGCTAGTTTTGATGTACAGGAGTAGCCACTGATATGATCTCCACAAATGCTACTGTGAAATTTCTTTACAGTAACGCTGCATCATTTTTTGGTATACATGTCACATCATCCCCTCTTGATCTCACATTTTCAGAACTCACAATCGGATCCAGATCTAAGTCGGGTTTAGATTAGGGTGGGATTGAGTAAAAATATAAAACATATTAAAATAAAGTTATTTGGAGCTTCCCATCCATCGAGGGGAATAGGTGGTAAGTTTTCTAGTGGTGACAGTAAAAATAAATTCATTTTAACGGTAAAGATAAGGTCAAACAATAAAACAAAGTTGGGAAGGGGGTATTTTTGACCCTTTCCCCTAATTAATATTATATTTACTGTCTTATTTTGATTTTTTGTTATGTAACTTTTTTTGTTTTATTTTTAACTAATTCTAATGTACGTGCGTTGCATATAAATATCAAACTATGGATTACATTATTTATTGAAAATGGAAAATGACACTTTTAGTTCCTCTTTTAATGCTATATTCTGATTTTAGTCCTTGTGTTATCCAACTTTGTGTGAGTGATTTTTATCCGACTTAAAAAAATAAAGGGAAAGTTCATTGCTAAAAGGGTTAATTAAGATATTTAAAAGTCGGTGCTTGAGAAATAAAGAAACTTAAGGAAAAATCAATAGCCACATATAAAACTTATAAAATTTTAAAAAGGGTATATCACTAAAGGCAAATTAGTCACATATTATTTTTATATATTCAATTGGAATACATGTGAGGTTTTATGGCTTATTGAGACTAGCTAGTTCATATAATTAAATGAAATTATGCCTTTTAGGTGATTAATTTATCTATGTACTAGATATTTGATAACACAAAATTTGTCTTGAAATTTGATCTAAAATATCTAATAGAAATAATGTTTTACTTGTTCAATTGCTTAATTGAAACAAATTATAATTTTAGTATCTAAATCACTTTCCTTGATAAGTTTGAGGGGCCATATAAAAATATATATATATTAAACTAACAAAAATTAATTATTATTGGCCATGGAAAAGGAAACATATGATTTTGGTGGTTTTTTACGGGTGCTATCTCAGAATCTAGCACTGTCGGGGGCACCGGTACACCTTTCTCGAAAAATCATACGAGTGGGTCCATAACGAACCCGGAAGGATCCCCAAGTGTCCCGGTGGGGTCGGAGGACACATGGTAGGATATTATGGTCCAATTAGCCCACGATTTTTGGCACTACACAGGGCTCGGGGCCAACTTTCCCAAAATGTTATACTTACCCATCCGTAACGAGCCAGACAAAAGCCCCAGGTGGCCTGGTGAGGCCAGAGGAGGCTTGGTGGGATTTTATGGACCAACAACAGGAAATAAATAATTTTGGCAGTTTTCTATGGGATATAGCCAAAAATCTGTCGTTGCCCGGGGCTCCAACGCAACTTTCCTTAAAAGTCATAATAGTGGGTCTGTAACGAGCTCAGAAAGAGCCCCAGGTGGCTCGGCGAGGCCGGAAGACGCCTGATAAGATTTTATGAGCCAAGGAATAGGAAACAAATGATTTCAGTAGTTTTCTGTAGGTGTTAGCCTATGGAATATGGCGCTATCAGGGACTCCAACACAAATTTTTGAAAAATCCATATAAGTGGGTCCATAACGAGCCCGCAAGATCCCTAGGTGGCTTAGTACGGACGGAGGATCCTAGTAGGATTTTATGGGCCAAAGAACAGAAATAGGTGATTTTCACAGTTTTCTATGGGTACTAAACTATGCATTCTTGCACTGCCCCAGGCTTGGGGCAAACTTTCTTGAAAAATCATACGAGTGGGTTCATCACAAGCCCATAAAGAGCCCACACTGTCCTAGTGGTGCCAGAGGATTCCTGGTAGGATTTTATGAGCCAAAGAATAAGAAATATATGATTTCAACAGTTTCTATGGATAATAGCCCACAGAATCTGACATTGTTGGGGCTTCGACATAATTTTTCTAAAAAATCATAGGAGTAGATCGATAATGAGCTCGGAAAGAGCCCTAGACCGCTCGAAGGGACCGAAGGATGTTTGGTGGATTTTATAGGCTGAGGAATAAGAAATAGGCAATTTTAATAGTTTTTTTTATGGGTGTCAGCCGATGAAATCTGGCACAACTAGGGGCTCTAGCGCCATATCCTCAAGAAATCATAAAAGTGGCTCCATAGCGAGCCTGGAAAGAGCCCCAGGTGGTCGGGCTGGCGGGAGGATGCCCGGTAGGATTTTATGGGCCAAGGAAAAAGAAACATGCGATTTTGACAGTTTTCTGTAGGTGTTAGCCCATAAAATCTAGCGTTGACGGAGGCTCCGAAATAACTTTCCTGAAAAATCATATGAGTGGGTCAGTAATGAGCCCACCAAGTGGCCTAGGAGGCCCAGCGGGGCCAGAAGATGTATCGTAGGATTTTATGGGCCAAGTTACAAGAAACAAGTGATTTTGACAGTTTTTTGTATGTGTTAGCCAATGGAGTTAGGCACTGTCGGAGGCTCTACCACAATATTCCAAAACATCATACTAGCGTGTCTTTAACAAGCCTAACAAGAGCTCAGGTGGCCCGACGGGGTCGATGGGTGCCTTATAGGATATTATGGGCAAACGAACATGTAAATGGTGATTTCGACAATTTTCTATGGGTGTTAGCCCACACAATCTAGCATTGCTGGGGGCTTTTGCACAACTTTCAAAAAGAATCATACGACTAGGTCCGTAATGAGCCCAGGAAATGCCTAGGTGGCCTGGTGGGGCCAGAGGATACCTGGTAGAATTTTATGGGGCAGGGAATATGTAACAGGCAATTTTAGCAATTTTCTTGGGTGTTAGCCTATGAAATCTAGCTTTGTCGAGGGCTCTAGTGTAACTTTCCCAAAAAGTCATACGAGTGGATCCCCATTGAGCCCGGCAAGTTCCCAAGTGGCCGATGAGGCTGGGAGGTGCCTGATAGGATTTTGTAGGACATGAAATAGGAAACAGGCAATTTTGGTAGTTTTCTATGGGTGCTAACCCATGAAATCTAGCGCTGTCAGCGGCTCTGGTGCAAATTTCCTGATAAATCATACTAGTGCATCTGTAACGAGCCCAAAAAATTCCCTAGGTGGAGGATGAAGGACGCCTGGTAGGATTATGGGCCAAGGAATAAGAAACAAACAATTTTAGCAGCTTTTGTGGGTGTTAGCCAACAGAATCTAGCGTTGTCGGGGGCTCTGGTACAACTTTATCAAAAAATCATATAAGTATGTCTGTAACGAGAGTAGCAAGCACCCCAAGGCCCCGCAGGGCCAAAAGACGCCTCGTAGGATTTTATGGGCCAGAGAACAAGAAATATGCAGTAGTTTCTTTGGTGTTAACCAGGAAATCTAGCACTGCCAGGGATCTAGTGTAACTTTCTCATAAAATCATATAAGTGGGTTCGTAATGAGCCAATAAGACCCCTTGGTAGCACAGCAGGGCGGGAGGATGCCTAGTAGGATTTTATAGGCCATGAATTGGAAACAAGTGATTTCGGCAGTTTTCTTTGGGTGTTAGCCCTCAGTTTTTGGCACTGCCCCAGGCTTGGGGCCAATCTTTTTTGAAAAATTACATGATCGATCAATAAAGACCCCGGGAAGAGCTCAGGTGGTCCGACAGGGCCGGAGGATGCCTGGTAGGATTTTATGTGCCAAAGTGCAGGAAACAAGTGATTTTGACCGTTGTCTGGTGGTGTTAGATCATGAAATCTAGCGCTACAGGGAGCTCTAGCTCAACTTTCCTCAAAATTCATACAAGTGGGTCCGTAGTGAACTCGAAAAGAGCCCTAGGTGGCCTGACAGAGTCAGAGGATTCCTGGTAGGATTTTATGGCCCAAGGAATAGGAAACAGACGATTTAGACAATTCTATGTGGGTGTTAACCTACGAAATCTAGTGCTACCAGGGTCTCCAGCACAAATTTCTCCAGAAATCATATGAGTGGGTCTATAACAAGCTCGACGGAGCCAGAGGATGCATGGTAGGATTTTATGAGCTAAGAATAGGAAATAGGCAATTTTGGAAGCTTTCTGTGGATCTTAGCCCATGATTTCTGGCATTTCCTGGGGCTTGAGGCCAACTTATTCAAAAAATTACACCATCATGTCTGTAAAGAACCCGACAAGAGCCCCAGGTGGCCCAGTGGGTCTGGAGGATGCCTTGTAGGAGCTTATCGGCCAAGGATGAGGAAACAGGAAACTTCGATAATTTTCTATGGGTGTTAGCCCATAGAATATAGCGTTGCTATGGGCTCTGACACAACGTTTTTGGAAAATCATACGAGTGGGTTCCGTAACAAGCCCGGTAAGATCCCCACGTGGCCCAGCAGGGCTGGAGGACGCCTAGGAGGATTTTATTGGCCAAGGAACAGGAAATAGATGATTTTGATTTTTTATTGGTTTAGCTAACATAATCTAGCATTCCCTGGGTCTCCAATGGAACTTTCTCAAAAGCTCATATGAGCATGTCTGTAACAAGGCTGGCAAGAGCACCAGATGGCCCAGAAAGATCGGAGAAAGCCTAGTAGGATTTTATAGGCCAAGGAACAAGAAAGAGGCGATTTTGACAGTTTTCTGTAGGTGTTTTCCCACGGAATCTGGTGCTATCGGGGGCTTTGGTGCTACTTTTCCTAAAATTCATACGAGTGGGTTCGCAATGAACCAGGGAAGGCCCCAAGTGGCCTGGGAGTGCCGAAGGACACTTGGTAGGATTTTATGGTCCAAGAAAAAGAAAATAGGCAATTTAGGCAATTTTCTTGGGGCATTAATCCACAAAAGTTGGTGATGCTGGGCGCTCTGCCACAAATTTCCCTAAAATCAATATGAGTGGGCTTGTAACGATCCTAGCAAGAGCACTAGGTGGCCTAATGGGGCTGGTGGACCCCAAGTAGGAATTTATTGGCTAAGGAACAGGAAATAGACAATTTCGGCAGTTTTCTATGGGTGTTAGCCCATGGAATCTGGCGCTATCTTGGGCTCCGGTGAAACTTTCAAAAAACATCATATGGGTGCATCTATAATGAGACCAGTAAGAGCCCCAAGTGGCCTAGGGGGACCGAATGACACTTGGTATGATATCATGGGCCATGAAATGGGGAACATGCAATTTCAATACTTTTCTATGACTGTTAGTCCACAATATTTGGCGTCCTAGGGGGATCTAGTGCTACTTTCATGAAAAATCATACAAGTGGGTCCTTAATGAGCCCGACAAAAGCCCATATGGCCTGGTAGAGCCGAAGGATGTCTTGTAGGATTTTATGGGCTAAGGAATAGGAAACATGTGATTTTGATAGTTTTCTGTGGGTGTTAGCCTATGAAATCAGGCGCTTCTACAAGTATCAATGTAACATTCCAAAATAATCATACGAGTAGGTTTGTAATAAGCTCGACAAGAGTCTTTAGTAGCCTAGTGGTGTCGTAAGAAACTGGTAGTATTTTTATGGCCCAAGAAATAGGAAATAGGCAATTTTGGTAGTTTTCTGTGGATGTTAGCCCACAAAATCTGTTGCTGTCGGGGGCTCCAATGCAACGTTTCCAAAAACTCAAACGAGTGGATCCATAGCGAGCCTGACAAGAGAGCCAGGTGGCCTGGTGAGACCAGAGGATGCTTGGTAGGACTTTATGGTCTAAGAAACAAGAAATGGGCAATGTTGGCAGTTTTCTATTGGTGTTAGCCCACATAATTTGCCATTGTTAGGGCTCTGGTGCAATATTCCCAAATAATCATACGAGTGGTTCCATAACGAGTCTAAGCAAGAGCACCAAGTAGCTCGGTAGGGGCCAGAAGACGTCTGGTAGGACTTGATGGGCCAAGAAATAGGAAACAAGCATTTTTAGTAGTTTATTATGGGTTTTAGCCCACGATATCTGATGTTGTTGTGGGCTCCAGTGCAACTCTCCCAAATAATCATGCAATAGCCCATGGTAGGTTGTAATGCTTGGTGGAATTTTATGAGCGAAAGAATAAGAAACAAATGATTTCAATAGTTTTCTATGGGTGTTAGCCCATGAATATGAGATTACTCGGTGCTCTAGTGCAACTTTCTCAAAACATCATACGATTGGGTCCGTAGCGAGCCTAATAAGAGCCCTAAGTAGCTCGATTGGGTTGAAGGATGTTTAATAGAATTTTATGGTCCAAAGAATAGGAAACAACCATTTTCGATAGTTTTTTAAGGGTGTGAGGCCACGATATTTGATGCTGGGGGCTCCGACGCAACTTTCTCGAAAAATTATATGAGTGGGTATTTAATGAGAAGCAAGAGAGCCAGGTGGCCCAAGAGGGCCGAAGGATGCATGTTAGGATTTTATGGGCCAAGGAATAGGAAACAGGCAATTTCGATAGTTTTCTGTGGGTGTTAGCCCACAACATCTGGTGCTGACAGGGACTCTGATGCGACTTTCTCTAAAAATCATAAGAGTGGGTCTGTAATGCGCTCGATATGAGGCCTAGGTGGCCCAACAAGTCCAGAGGGTTCATAGTAGGATTTTATGGTTCAAGGAATTGGAAAAAGGTGATTTAGAAAGTCTTTTATGGGTGTAAGACCAAGGAATTTAGCGATGTTGGGGGTTTTGATGCAACATTCCCAAATAATCATACAAATGAGTCCTTAACGAGCCCAGCCAGAGCCTCAGGTTGTCCTATCGGGGCTGGAGGACGCCTAGAAGGATTTTATAGGCTAAGAAACAAATAATAGGTGATTTGGTCATTTTTCTATGGGTGTTAGCCCACGATTACCGATGCATCTCAAAGCTCGGGGCCAACTTTAACAAATATTCATATGAGTGGGTCCGTAACGAGCCCAACAAGAGCTGTAGGTGGCCTAGTGGGGCCATAAGATTCTTAGAAGGATTTTATGGGACAAAGAACTGAAAGCAGGATATTTTGACAGTTTTCTGTGGGTGTTAACCTACAAACTTTGGATCTGTCAGAGGCTTTAGTGCAACTTTATTGAACCATTATATAGGTCCGTAACAAGACCGGTAAGATCCCCAGTTGGACCGGTGAGGCGGGAGGATGCCTAGTAGGAGTTTAAGGGCTAAGGAATAGGAAACAACCAATTTTGATAGTTTTATGTGGGTGTTAGCCCATGGTTTCCCGCTCTACCTGAGGCTCGGAGCCCATGTTTTCTTATACTAACCCATCTGTGACGAACCCGGCAAGAGTCCTAGGTAGCCCGGTGGGGCTAGAGGATGCTTAGTAGAATTTTATGGGCTAAGGAAAAGGAAACTGTTGATTTTGGCAGTTTTCTATGGTTGTTAGCCCACTAAATCTTGTGCTTCCATGGGCTCTAGCGCAAGTTCCCTAAAAAAAATAAGAGCAGATCTGTAACAAGTTCTATAAGATCCTTAAGTTGCCCACGGGGCCGAAGGACGCTTAGTAGGATTTTATGAGCCAAGAGACAGGAAACAGGTGATTTCGGTACTTTTTTTAATGTTTTAGCCCATGAAATCTGGCGCTAGGGACTCCGGTGCAACTTTCCCAACAAAGCATATGAGCGGGTCTGTAATGAGTACTGAAATAGCCCAGGTGGCCCGATAGGATCAGAGGACGTTTGGTAGGATTTCAAGGGCCAAGGAACAGGAAAAAGGCTATTTTGGCAGTTTTCTATGATTGTTAGCTCACAAAATCTAGCGCTGCGGGGGGCTCTGACACAACTTTCTTAAAAATTCATACAAGTGGATCCATAATGAGACAAACAAGAGCCCCAGGTGGCTTGGTGAAATGACCCATGGAGTCATTTAGAGAATTAATCCTCTTATGTTATAAAATATCCTTCTCGTAAATTTTAAATGGGTACGTTGGACCATTCGATAACTAAGACTATTTAATTTATAGGTAAATTTAAATAATTAATATAAGTGATGGACTAAATGTTAAATTTTTTAAGACCCTATATCACTTCAACTATATATTGAAATAGGTTAAGGGATTTAACAGTTTCAAGGAAAAAAATAAAAGAAAAGAAAGGGGAACGAAACTCACCTATTGGTCGTTGAAGAACAGGCGTGCTTCAGATAATTCATACCTTTCCCTCCATAGTTCATATGTACAGAAAGTAGGATACTTTTAGTGGGAATTAAGAACCTTTGTGCAATGTTAATTTCCAAACCAATATAATGGCACTGTTCTAGGAATTTTAGGGAAAGTATGTTGTAATTAATTTGTTTTTCATCACCAGAATGTCCTGATCCAGTCATAGGATTGTAATGATTGCTTAGACATGTACACTATATTATTAATTGATTCCTTCTCTTGAGGAGTAATTGTGCCCATCAATTTTCGTTTTTTATATATGTCCGTACTCCATTGTCACACTGTTGCCCAGTGATTTTGGGTTCTTCATTGGTAGAACTTAATACTACATTACGCATCTTCAAATATGTATATATATGTATATGTTTTTGTATTAATATTGGGGTTTGTATTATATGAATAATCATTACAATTGTATTATTTGGAGAATTTAAGACTAAACCCCAGACTTAAAATTTAATAAATAAACTATTGAACTAGATGAAATTTTGTGGTTAGGCTAGATTTACAGTAATAGGGGTTCCATTGGACTCCTTGTGACGTGTATGTTTCGTTCTTGATAGAGAATTGTCGTTTCAGGAGTTGAATTTGTCCATTCGGTAGAAGTATTCAAGTGCGGTCCCAACATTGAGGTAGGTTTGACTATCCTTCTTTGAGACTGAGATCGAGTTATTAAATATTCTTATATATAATCTATGGGATGGGATCATATCATGTTTTGAGTTGGAAATTCTTATTGTGATGCTAGTGTGAGGGTTTTGATTATCCATGTGATAGCTTTGAGAGCATGTCAATACTAATGTGAGAATATTATGAATATGACATGTTGAGAAAGGGAGATAATTATGATATGATATAGATGATCATGGTTTACTTGAGAAAAGAAAGTTACTAAAATATGGTGAAATATTTTAAAAGAGAATTGTATCTCAATATGTATAAAAGAGGGTGAATATTATAATTGCTAAACTTTGAGAACTTTGATATTTATTGTGCTTATTAAGAGAAACATTTCTTCCATAATTGAGTCTCGATTGCATGCATCCTCATACTACATGTCATGATATTTTAAGAAGTTGCGAATGGTGATTCTTATCATGAGTCCTTGACCACGAGTTAGGTGGCAAGGTAGTTGATGCATTGAGATACTTATCATGAGTCCTTGACCACGAATTTGGTGGCAAGGTAGTTGATAAATTAAGATTCTTATCATGAATCCTTGACCACGAGTTAGGTGGCAAGGTAGTTGAGATATTGTGATTGAGGTTTATGGCCTATGAGGTTCCCATGGATCCCCTTATTCTATGGAGCCTTAGCTCCACAGGGGTGTATAACATAGGCAGTGCGACGGTCTTAATACCACCTTGCATTGCAATGCATGACATTGCAACACCATCTCAATATAATACTTGTGGTTGTTTCAAATTGGCTTATTTGAGTTTATATGTTTACTTTATTTGCATCGTTCTATATAAATTGGTGGCACCGATGCCAGACTAGTTTTCCTATTGCAGATGGACGTATGTCTACATTATTTCACACTTTATTCAATTTCTGATTCCAGTAGATTAAACCTACTGGGTATATATTATGTGTACTCACCCCTACTGCTTTCTCCCCCTCAGATTCTCGTCAAGATTATCCCCATGGTAGTTGATTTTTTGGTGCACTTGGTTCATACTACATCTAGTGGTGAGACTCAGGGCTTCGAATTGTTTAGTCTTTATTTTTATTTAAAGTCAAAGATGCACTTATTTCACTAGTTTTGTTATTAGATGCTCTTTGTACTCGTGACACCAGGTTTTGGGATATAGTTTTCATATGGCGACTATTTTATCTAATGGGTTTTCTTCTTTTAGTGTACTTTATTCTTGGGGTTGGAATTTAAGTGGCCTTTTAGTCATGAGTAATGACCCCATTTTCGGTCATGACAAGTTTAGTATCAATGCTCTAGGTTCACTGATCTTATGAGTTAAAAAACAGGGTATCAAGTAGAGTCTCACAGATTGGTACGTAGAGGTTCGTATCTATCTTTGAGAGGATACAAGATGCTTGTTAGGAGAAATCCGCTTTTCATTAATTCCTTTTGTGAAATTTGTTCATATCAAGTTTTGTATGCTTCTAATCTTTTTTCTGTTTTTGCATAAATGGCGAGGATTAGAGCTAGAAATACTAAGGATGAGCCAATACCTGCTGTCCAAGCTTCCATTAGAGAGCGAGGTAGAGGTCATGGAAGAACTAAAGGTCGAGGTTGGGCTAGAGGAGCAGCACCAGCCCGAGGTCAGACCAAAGAGGCTTCACCTCGGCCTATTGTTGACCCAGTTTATGAGCATGAGAAGAAGGTTGAGGGCCCAGTTTAGCCTCCTACTGCCTCAGAGGGTACACCAGTATTATAGGACCTATTTATTCGATTATTGATGAGGTTAGAGGGTACCCCTGCTACTAGTGATATTCCAGGTACCTCAGTTCCTGTTATACCTGTTGGTCCTTCACAGCTAACTCAGGGACCTAATATGGAATTTTAGACCCCAAGTCCACTTTCTATGCCTTCTATTGCACCTTTGAGATTTTCAGCCCCATCAGTTTCTACCAGTGTTGCTATGTCCATATCTGAGCAAAAGAGCTTTGAGATATTGGTGAGATTGGCTCCTCCCAAATTTGATGGTATAGCCAGGGATGGGGCATATGATTTCCTAAAAAAGTGTCGGGATCAATTGTTTAATTTGCGTATTCTGGAGGCCCATGAAGTAGCTTACACATCTTATCAGTTCACAGCCATGGCCAGAGAGTGGTGGAGGTCGGTTATGGCCTGTAGTCCAGTGGATGCTCCAACAATGGATTGGGGGTAGTTTACTGAGATATTTCTTAAGAGGCTTGTACCTTATAGCCTTCGTGATAAACGTCATTGTAACACCCCACACCTTACAATATTGGCGCAATTCAAATGAAACATGACATGATTTGGACCAATTGACGCTAAATTTTAAAAGTGCTTGAATCTCGTATTAATGGG
>JAABOM020092392.1:0-28328 GCA_011800125.2 Solanum clarkiae | reverse complement strand
AGGTTTGTGAATGGGTTCTCCTCCATTGCTTCCCCTATGACAAAATTGACTCAAAAGAAGGTTAAGTTTGTGTGGACAGATGAATGTGAAAGGAGCTTCTAAACATTGAAAGAGAAGCTTGTGTTCGCTCCTATATTGTCACTACCGGATGGTCTTGAGGGATTTGTGGTGTATTGTGATGCTTCCTGGGTTGGTTTGGGTTGTATGTTGATGCAAGATGGCAAGGTCATAGCTTATGCCTCTAGAAAACTCAAGGTACATGAAGGGAACTACCTAACCCATGATGTAGAGTTAGCTGCCATTGTGTTTGCATTAAAGATTTGGCATCACTACTTGAATAGGGTGCATGTGGATGCGTTCAATGATCATAAGAGCTTCCGATATGTCTTCACTCAAAGGGATCTCAACTTGAGGCAAAGGATATTGTTAGAACTTCTTAAAGATTATGATATGAGTATGTACTATCATCCGGGTAAGGCAAATATGGTGGCGGATGCTTTGAGTAGGGTGTGTATGGGTAGCTTAGCCCATGTTGATAGTGGTGATAGGGAGATGGCTAAGGAGGTGCATCGATTGGCTAGATTGAGGGTTAGGTTTGAAGAGGTTGGTGATGATGGTGTGGTTGTTGTTGATGGGTTTAAGTCTTCATTGGTTGATGAGGTGATAGCAAAACAAGATCTTGACTCCTCCTTACTTGAATTGAAGGCCTTGGAGAAAGAGGGTAAAGTAGATGTTTTCTGCCAAGGGGGAGATAGTGCCCTTCGGTACCAAGGTAGGTTTTGTTTGCCTTGTTGATGGTTTGAGGGAGAAGATCCTTGATGAGGCCCACAATTCTTCTTATTCTATCCATCCCGATTCCACCAGAATGTATAGAGACTTGCGAGATGTGTATTGGTGGGGAGGCCTGAAGAGAGCCATTGTCAAATTCATTTTCTGTTGCCATAGTTGTCAACAAGTCAAATTCGAATATCAAAGGCCAGGTGGCCTGACCCAAGACATAGAGATTCTCACTTGGAAGTGGGAGATGAGTAATATGGATTTTGTGGTTGGGTTGCCAAGACTAGAAAAGGTTTTGAGTCCATATGGGTGGTGGTTGATAGTATAATGAAATCAACTCACTTTCTACCAGTTAAGACCACATATGGGGCTGAAGAGTATGCAAGGTTGTACATCCATGAGTTAGTAAGGTTACATGGGGTTCCTTTATCCATCATATCAAATTGTGGTGCACAATTCACTTCACGTATTTGGAGGTCTTTTCAAAGGGGTCTTACGACAATAGTTCACCTTAGTACGACCTTTCACCTCCAAACGGATAGTCAAGCTAAAAGAACCATTCAAACACTTGAGGATATGCTAAGGTCTTGTGTGTTGGAGTTGAAGGGTAGTTGGGATGAGCATCTTTCTTTATTGAGTTTGCCTACAACAATAGCTATCACTCTAGCATTGGTATGGCTCCTTTTGAGGCTCTTTATGGGAGACGTTATAGATCACCAGTTGGTTGGTTTGAGGTTGGAAAGGTGGCTTTGTTGGGAATGTATCTGGTTATGGAGGCTCTTGAGAAGGTTAGGATGATTATAGAGTAAAAGAAGACATCCCAAAGTTCGTTAAAAATCTTATGTCGATGTGAGAAGAAGAGACCTTGAATTCAAAGTGGTTGATTGGGTGCATTTGAAAGTTTCGCAATGAAAGGTGTGGTCCATTTTGGTAAAAAGGGGAAGTGAAGTCCAAGATATGTTTTTCCTTATGAGGTCTTGAAGAGGGTTGGCATGGTAGCTTATGAGTTGAAGTTGCCTGGTGAAATGAATTTAGTTCACCCGATGTCTTATGTCTTGTGTTGAGAAAATGTGTTGGTGATCCTAATGCTATTGTGCCTCTTGATGTTGTGGATATTGTTGAGCATAACCTAACTTATAAGGAGACTCCAGTTTGGATTTTGGATAGACAAGTGAAGAGATTGAGGAACAAGGAGGTGACATCCGTTAAGGTCCTTTGGCGGAACCAACAAATCGAAAATGCTACTTAGGAGCCCGAAGCGGACATGCAAAAGTTGTATCTTCATCTTTTTCACTCCACTCAAGCCTAAGGTATCAATTCTAAGTCCCCCATGTGATTTCAAGTCTTGTATTTCAGCCCCTATGTCATTCATATACATTCATGTTTAAGTTGGCAAGTTTATGATGATTTTACACTTATGTTGATGTTTTGAAAATGGTGTTTTAAATATAATGTTGCATTCTTATTGGGGCTGATTTGTTCATGATCACTCTTGTCTTGTATGTCTCTTTTACATTCTGGGACAAATGTTTCCAAGGGTGAGATCTTGAAACGACCCTAAAAAGTGACCGAAAATGTACCTCAGAATGCCCAGAATTTTAATTCCATATATCTCAAAGTTCATGCGCGATATTGAAAATCTAACTTTATATTCTTGTTCAGGGGGTCAAAATTAGGGTGAAAAGGGTCAAACCCTGATTTTAAGAGCAAAAGAATGGCAATTATGATTTTTCAGGTGGCAAATTCCAGTGAGCTATCCGCGCCCCTTACACGATGCGCCAAGGATGCGCAGATTCAGAGGAGTTGTCTCTGCGTCCTCTGCATGACACAGAGGTGTAAATTTTTTGTCCAGTAATTTTCTGTGTGGTACAAGACTTTTAAGTCTTGGGTCTAAGTGTTTCCAAACATGTTTTTACCCATACTTAGTCATTTTTCACCTTCATATCATCCTAAACATTTCCCAATACTCACTAAAACACTTAGCTATATTTTCACTCCAAAATTCAAGTCTCAAAACCCTCATCCAAAAGTAAGGATTTCCTTCAAGCTTCAAGCCTCCAATTTTAATCTTCATCAAGAGCTTCTTCAAAGCAAAGGTATGTACGTTTTAGCCACTGGGTCCTTTCACCTATGGTGCCCTGATCTTCTTTTTACTCAATTTGCATGACTCAAAATTGATTATACAAATGGGTTTACTATTATGAACATGTCTATGGACTATGTTAAAGCTGGGTAATATTGTGATTGTTTTGCAGTGTTTTTAGCTATAAATCTTAGATCTAATGTAAGATTTGATGAGGGGTTTTAATGAATATTGCTTGAGGGTGTTGCAAGGTGTTGATTGATAGTTTTACATGGGATTTTTTTTTGCATAATTTCATATCTAGATTGCATGTTTTATACTACCATTTCACACCCACTAAGTGTTTGTTAAAATGTTTGGTTATGGTTTATTGAGGAATTGAAGGTCCAAAGCATGACATATGAAATAATTGATGTTATGATGCTGAAATGAGCTTATGTATATGATAAATTTTATATAAAGTGTTGCATTATACCATGCCCAATCTGGGGGGTCTAGGAACTTGGATAATCGAGATGGGGGTTTATGCTCATCAACCGAGTGAAGAGTTTATACTTCTCCACCTTGTGATGGGGCCGGATCATCACTAACCGAGATGAGGTTTTGTACTTATCAACCGAATGAAGGGTTCGTATTTATCCACCTAGGTGATAGGGCGGCATTATCACCAACCGAGTGAAGGGTTAGTACTTCACCACCTAAGTGATAGGGCAGCATCATCATTAACCTACCAAGGAGTTTGGACTTTGTAAATTTAGCTTGGTCTATTCTACATATATGATATCTTATATGAGCATGAGTTATTTATGCATTTTTTACTTTAGCATTGAGCATACATGTCATATTGTTGTATGTTGTCTATTTCCTATTACTATGCATTTTGATTATGATGCCTATCTCTTGTTGCATTGCATCTGACATATTTAGTACATTCAAATGTACTAACGCATACTCTTGCCTACATGATATCACCATGTAGGCACCGGAGCCCAAGTTGATCATCCTCCTCCACGTGGCTAGTTCAGTGATACTCAAGCTAGTTGGTCAGTCCTCCATTTTGAGGACCTTGATCTATGTTCTCTTGTTATGTATTGAGACATTTTTCTTTATGTTCTACTTTGACTATGAGGGTGATCCAGGTTGCTTTGTCTTGGCCCCTGCTCTTATCTATTTATTAGAGGGGTTTGTTGGACATATTATGTATCTATAATGTGAGCTTTGACTCTTGTCTCTTGTTTATGGTGTTATGCAGGCTCTCCCCTTAGCCATTTGTCTTCTTACTCTTTTATGTCTCTTATATTCTTCTGTGATCAATGATGTGTAATAAAAAGTTAAGAGGATTGTTTGGGGTTCCTTCGGGTTCCCTATTTGCCATGTCACATCTATGCCATAGGCTTGGGTCGTGACATCTCCCATCCTTGTTCAGTCATCAACTCCTTTATTTTTTCCATTTCAAGCCTAATCTGACAATCAACATCTTAATATAAACATATATGTTGCTCATGAGAAGAAGACTAATGGGGAAGTAGATTTTACAGTGTTCTTTATGTGGAGCCCTTGGCTGATTATGAAATAATAAGGAAATAAACATATATGTTTCCTCTAGCTGTACATCATATCCTCCGGAGTTAGCTCATTCTATTTAGGAGACCAATGCTTGTATAGAGCCTAACACTTTACTGATATCATGCTTCCCTCTCCTGTAATTTTCGCTTGTCTTGACGAAGCCAGAATAAACTTATCAATTGGGCTGAGTTCAAAGTTATTTTTGGAGTTCAACTAGTTGAATTTCATATCACATCGTGAATCAAAGAATAATAGTGCGACATGATAAAACAGTGTTATAAGCAGCTTAGACTTGATTACCATCAAAAGGTATTTCCATTCTATCCTCGTGAAAATTAAGGAAGTCAGAACCAGGAACAGTCATTGACTTAGCTTTTGGCTTTAAATCAATGGGAGCACTAAAGACAGTCATATTTTTCTGCCCAACTACATGTGGTTGCATATCAGTTACATCTACTGCCTCTCAAACTTCATCTAATAAGAAAAAAGAATTGGAAGCTCCTGAAGTTATCAAATAAAACTGCTCATGATGCTGTGGTAGATTCCAAAATGTTAAATGAGCAGAAAAACTCACCAGTCTAGTGCTCCTGTTGATTTAGAACCAGAAGCTAAGTCAATAACTTGCTGATTTTGACTTCCATAATTTTGACAGGGATAGAATGGAAAAAACTTTTGAATATAATCATGTCTGGGCTGATTATGATGCTACTATTATGCTTTGATTCACAGTATGATATCTAAAAAGCCATTTGAAGTGAAATTTAGCTGGTTGGAATCTAAACATAACTCTTAACTCGCCCCAATTAATTAGGTTGGTTCTATCTTCCTTTAGACCAATGAGATTTAAGGATAGGTAAGCATGATATCAACAAGACACTGAATTCTTTCTCCCAAAAGGGGCTAGAGGTGTTATCCAAATTTTCTCGAGAAAGGGGGATGTCTGGGCTTTATATAGATATTTGTTTGCTAAATGGAATGAGCTAACTCCGAATGATATGGTACACAACTATGATATGGGGGAAGATACTCAACCAATCACAATGCAACTTTTCAAGCTCAAAAGTTTAGCCAAAGTTGTGGTAAATTTCATCAGGTTGTTGGTCAAAACAGTCTAACTACTTGAGATATGAACTCCCAAAAAGGTAAGGAAGTCTAATTGCCCTGCCAAATTTATTGTAGAAACAAACATATAAGAGACTCTCGTCCTGTTTACAGAAGATTGTTTCAAGATTTAGCCTGAATAAATTTTTTGGACTACTTATTTAAATAATATTTTGTCACTACAGGAATCTATTATGGATGAGAATTGGAGCAGACTTCACTGTTATTTGGCAAATTTTCCTACATTCTGCTATAATAGCCATTGGTTCAAAAGGATTCAATTAGATACAGAATTATCGCCTCCACCTGCATCTAATGTTTCAAGTTCAAAGACAAGCACTTACAGAAGTGAACATTTTCACAAGATCAATCACTGCAATTTAATAACGTTTTGTTGGTACTTTGAAATTAAAAGACTGTTGAGTATGTGAGAGAGGGTCAGTAACTTACACTGGAAAGGATTCCTAACTTTTGAGAAAGGTGAATAAATATTCTGCTTTTTGTAGCTGCATTTGTCTTTCTAGGTTGTCCAAGATCATTCAATTCAACATGTAAAGCGCGATCATCTTTTCCCTAGCCCGAATGCATCAAACCCCTAGGTCACTTAGATTGTTCATTGTTAGAATATACTATTAATAGTGGTTTAACTATAGTATTATATTTTTTTAATGCAAAATCTGATTGTTTTATTTGATTTAATAAAATTTCTTTTAAACAGATCATTGTACCTACATGTGTATCCTTTACTTATATAGTAGACGATTTAGTGTATGGATTCTTTTGGCTCATACATGGAAGATTAAAATTGTTGGTGCTTATCTGTTATAAATATATGTTCATAATCGAAGATGACATTTGACAAACATCTTGGTAATTGTAACACAAGATTAGATATAGGTTGATCTTGATTATGTGAGTAGCTTCATTCTAACTTCTTGTGATAGTGCAATTTTTCTGTGTATTGAATGGATAGAATTGAGAAGCTTGTTTATGTTCTGAATATTTATATTAGATCTTCTCGAAAACATTAGTGTACTTATACTCTTAATCTTGATATAATTGTTATGATCAACTAATTTGCTTATCATCTTGATCTATCAAAAGGTGAGCCCCTACTGTGGGTCAATATATTCCTGATAGATTGGAAATGACAAATCATATTTGTGAAACAACACTAGTTGATGGAATCCATGTCTCAATATTGAGATTGATGATACTCCTTTATGATTGCTTCGAAATTTTCATGTAAAAACCCTGCGGGTGGATTATATATATTCGTTACATGAAATAAATTAAGCATAGAAATGAAAGATTAAATTAATCAATGAATTTATATTGTTAGAGATTTAATTTAATTGATTGGTTGTCATGAACCAAACTAGACCGCAACTAAAGAAAGATTAATAAAGCGGAAAACCAACACAACATAACATCAAATATCCCAAAACATGGAGTCTTGAGTAAAAGAGCATCTAAATAGTACGAAAGGTAAAGACAACTGTCTCAGAATAAGATACAAACTGTCTCATAACGTCTAGTACAAAGTCTGAAGGAAAGCAATAAAGAGACTCTCAAAGATCCACGACGACTCGAAGTCTGAGCCTTACTGGTAAGATATGGATGGAGGTTGAATAACTCTAGTAGAGTGATCAACTACCCTACATTGGTCCCTGTACTCAATTTGCAAGGAGGAAATAAAGTAAGGGTGAGTACATCAAAATGTACCGAGTAGGCCCAACCAACTGGATAAGAGAAATCGAGCAAGTATGCAATAACGAAGAATACTATCACCAGCAAGAAAGGGGTTAGTATATAATGTGAACTCTCTCTGCATGTGTGTGTGTATATATATATATATATCATTAAAATAAAATTGCATGTCAACTGAAGATGCAATGCATAATTAATGTATGAAAGCAATGCATGAGAAGGGAATACGGCAGACATTGGCATCGGTGTATACATATACCGAGCTAGATCTAAAAGGTAGAACCCATGGGGGACCTCGTTAGACAATATACAAAGTCTCTTAATGTCACAACAGTTGCTGGTATCGATGACCGCGGTGAACTCTGGCACTGATGGAGAGGTCTCTAGTACCTCGATGGACTCTAGTGCTGATGATACCTGACGAACGTTGGCGCCGGTAGAGAGATATAAAGAGGAATATATGTCAATGACAGAGTGTATATGTATACCACAACAATAACATGCCTCGGCAGACACTGGCGCCACTAAACAGTATACAATTATTATCACAACAATAATATGTCTGGGTGGACTCTAGCGCCACTATCAGTATGTAGATAGAATACAAAAATGACATGTAAATAGTACCACAACCTGGATACTAAGGCATGAACTCAATCATATCATATGCACCCAAGGTTTTATATCAAGAGTTACAACTATGCCCAAACTCTCATCATATTTTAGATCATCATAATTATATCAATAATCAAGAATGTCAACCATATCAGACCTACCTCATCCCAAGTATACAAGAATATCAATTATACCAGACCCTTCTTGTCCAAATTGGTCTCACAATACCCATTTAGTGACATTCTATCTCAATTCCTCATATATTCATCATAATTTAGCTCAGTTCATTAATAAGATGAAGATTATACGACAATTCGGCTCAACCAGAATCGATTTTCCGTCATTATTTCAATACAACAACTCAATTGCATAATTATCCATCTAAATCTGGCAATTATCACATAACAAGATCAATAACTCAAACCCAATCCCAAAAGGTTAGCTGAACCTTTCTCGATGCCAAAATCACACTTGGACAACCTTTCAATCAACTCAAGCCTCCAAATGATCCATGGATCAATCAACCACTATAAGTAATGGATACTACGTATCAAGAGGTAAATTTTGACACCCATATTGGCATATTTTAGGTTTACGGGCAAAATGATCAAAATTAGGACTACAATTCAAAAGTGTCAAATATAGAAATTGACTTCAAAATCATATTCTACACAAAAGATGGAGTTTGTAGGTGAAAATTCCACTAATATTGAATTCAAATCGATGGAGAAATCCTCATTTAAAGTTTCAAAATCAAAGACAAAATCTCCAATTTTGGATATCGAAAATCATGAAATTCAAGTCAAAATCAAGATAAAAACCATGGATATTAATCAAAACGATATTAGAAACACTTACCTAAAAGATTTCTCTGAAAACCCTCGTAAAAAATCATTCTTTAAAGCTTGAAATATTGAAAATGAAGTGAAAATGGAGGATTTTATGTCTTTAAAATTGACACAACAAAAATGTACTCCGCGAAGGAGGAACATTATCTAGAATTACAGATAACAAAAATGTCGATACCTCTGCGAAGGTGGAGGTCTTTCCGTTAAGGTAGAGTACAATTTGGGTTGCACCAGATACCCCTTACACCAGCCAATGCCAAAACTCAAACGAACCCCTGGAACTCATCCAGACTCAGAATTTCACAAACTTATGTGTATCCCTACCAGAAATAACAATCCAGACTCAATGAAATCTTCGAAATTCAACTCCGAGGTATCCACGACACCTTTACTAAAGCAAGTCAATAAAACTAGTTTAATACTCAAAATATCAAAACTACCCTCGAAAACTCCAAAAATTATGACAAGACCATTTTTAGCATTAGTTTCACCATCCAAAAATATTAGAACTATCAAAATTCTGATCCGAGCTTTCGAACCCTGAATGTTGACCAAATTCAAACTTTGGTTCTGGAAACGACTAAAATCACAACTTAGGCCTAAAAATCTCATTCTAACTACAAATTCAATTCTGTAACTTCTTGCAGTTCAGTTTCAACATTTTAGAGCTAATGGAATTGACGGATCCCTGATTCATCCTTCGAAAATCAGAATGATACAACAACTCACTTTTTCAACAACTTAAACTTTTAAAATGACCAAAACTCATATGTTTCAACTTTTAAAACTCAAGATTTCAGTTCTAACCATTCAAATAGTTCAAAGTAAGCCCAAAGTAACTTTTGAAATGTTAAAACAATACTTGACACAGGTAAAGCGAAAAATGACCAACCAGGTCATTACATCATTCACCACTAAAAAGAATATTCGTCCTCGAACATAAGGAAAAGAGGTGTACCTGAAGCCTCAAAAAGGCTGGGATATCTAACGTGCATGTCAGACTCCAACTCCCAAGTGGCCTCATCACCAGAACGGTGCCGCCAATGAACCTTCAGAGAAGGTATATCTTTAGATCTAAATCTTTGGACCTGCCTATGCAAAATGGCTATAGGCTCCTCTTCAAAGAACAAATCTGGACCCAACTCAACAAAGTCATAAGAAATCGCATGAGATTCATCTGGGGAGCATAGAAACATGAAAAATAGGATGAACAAAAGATAGTCTCGATGATAAAGCCAACTCATAGGCTACCTCACCAACTCTCCTCAAAATATCAAAAGGGCCAATGAATCTAGAACTAAGCTTCCCTTTCTTTCTGAATCTCATCATACCCTTCACCCGTGAGACTTTTAGCCAAATATGGTCACCAATAGTGAAAGTATGAGGCTTGACCCTCCTATCAGCATAACTCTTCTAGAGACTCTGGGCTGTCAGATGTCTACTCTGAATCAGTCAGACCTAGTCCATGGCATCATGAAGGAAATCAACACCCAACACCTCAACTGAACTCAAATCAAACCATCCAAGGGTGATCTACACCTCTGGCCATACAAGGCCTCAAACGGTGCCATCTGGATGCTGGAATGGTAACTATTGTTTTATGCAAACTCTGCTAATGGTAAGTGTTGGTCCCATTGGCCTCCAAAATCAATAATATGGGCCCTAAACATGTCCTTCAATACCTGAATGGTGTGCTCTAGTTGACCATCAGTCGGAGGGTGACAAGCTGAACTCAAATTCACTCTCGTACCCAAACCACACTATAACGCCCATCAAAAGTGAGAAGTAAACACAGACCCTCTGTCTAATACTATAGATAGTGGCACACTATGCAATCTGACAATGTCCCGAATGTACAATCTAGCCAATTGCTCTGCACTGTAGCTAGTCTTCACTGGTATGAAGTATGCTGACTTGGTCAATTGATCAACGACCATGCAAACTGAGTCAAACTTGCCCAAAGTTATGGCAAACTTATGACAAAAACGATAGCCACTCTCTCCCACTTTCACTCGGGAATGGGCATCCTTTTCATTGAACCACCAGGCTTTTGATGCTCACACTTCATCTGTTGGCAATTCAAATACTTGGTCACAAACTCAGCTATGTCTCTCCTCATGCCAAACCACCAATAATGCTATTTAAGATCATGATACATCTTAGTCACACTTGGATGAATAGAATATCTAGCATAATGGAACTTCTTTAATATCACTTTCACCCAATTCCCAACTTTGGGTGCACAAACTCTAGCATTAACCCTCAATACCCCATCAGAATCAATAAAAGCCTCCTTGGCTTCGCCTCTCAACACTTTATCACGAATAATGCATAATCTAGAGTCCTCGAACTAGATAGCACATATCTAATCAAGCAAAGAAGATCTAGCCTCAACGAATGCCAAAATACTCTGAGGATGAGAAATGTCCAAATGGACCATCTGCCTAGCAAGTAACAGAACTTCCAGAGCTAAGGGCGTTTCCTCATCCCTCAAGAATTCGAAACTCCCCATACTAGTAGTCTTCCAGATCAAAGCATGTTCCACCACATTAGCATTCCCAGGATGATTGAGAATAGAGATATCATAGTCCTTAAGCAACTTCAACCACCTATGTTGTCTCATGTACAGTTTAGGTTGAGTGAAGATGTATTTGAGAATCCAATGATGGGTAAAGATCTCACAATGTACCACATAAAGATAATGCCACCACAATTTTATTAGAGACACAATTGCAGCAAACTCCAAGTCATGGGTAGGGTAGTTCTTCTCATGCACCTTCAGTTGTCTAGAAGCATAGGCTATCACTCTCCCATTTTGCATCAACACACCACCCAAATCCGCACCTGAGCATCATAATATACCACAAATGGAACTCTCTCCCGGGTAAAGCAAGAACAAGTGCTAAAGTCAACAAATATTTAAGCTTTTTGAAGCACTATTCATAATCATCCGGCCATTGGAATGTTACAGTCTTTTGAGTCAATCTGGTCAATGGGGCTTCTGTAGATGAGAAACCATGAACACAATGCCGACAATACTCCAACTAAAACAAGGACACTCTAAATCTCAGTCACTGAAATAGGCCTAGCACACTGACAAACAACTGCTACCTTAGCCAGATCGACCATAATATCCTCTTTCGATACATAGCCAAGACATGCAAGGGAGTCAAGTCTAAACTAACACTTTGAGAACTTAGCATACACTTTCTCTTCCCTCAATCTCTAAAGTACAGTCCTCAACTACGAAATATGATCTGCCTCCCTCTTGGTATAAACTACGATATCATCTATGAAAATATCACAAAGATGTCTAAATAGGGCCTACACACTAGGTTAATCAACTCAATAAAAGCAATTGGGGCATTAGTCAACCCAAATGACATAACCACGAACACATAATATTCGTAACAGGTCTTGAAAGCTTTCTTCGTAATATTAGACTCTCGAACTCTCAACTAACGGTAACCAGACCTCAAGTCAATCTTGGATAACATTGAGGCACCCAACAATTGGTCAAAAAGATCATCAATGCGAGGCAAGGATGTCATGCCCCAAAGTCCCGTTAGGGCGGACTGGCACCCGTTGACGATAACGATCGGGAGAACCAATCTATATCTATCCGCTTTGTATATGTACTATAAGTAATATCTATGTTTGGCATGCTTCTAAGGAGATAAATAGTATTGAAAAGCTAAAAGGAGATGCATACAACTAGTACATTGGGGCCACAGTGTTTAAAGTACGAGACATGACCACGCGTTAATTTACATAGTCTACAAAGCCTCTAGTAAGAGAAAGTATCTACATATGTTCGGGATAGTCCCCATCTGAATTATCTGTCTAATACAAACATATAAGATCTAAACACACACAAAGCTCCGGAACAACCTGGAGCTTGGTAACAACAGCTGAATGTGCTGTACTCTACCAGGGAGATCTACTAGCACCTGTATCTGTAGCATGAAATGCGGGTCCCTCTAAAGGGACTCAGTACGAGATAGTGTACTGAATATGTAAGGCAGCAAATATTGTATATGAAATGACAACTCAAATAAAACCATGCACTAGTGTAGAATAAGGGACCACCTTTGGATATACTTTGGAATCATATACTTTATGTTCTTTATATTGCTTTACATTTACTGTATAATCTGTGCGCATCATAAACTGTAAATGACCAACTGATCAGTGATGAACTGTATTGGGTTCGTCCCTCGCTAGGTTCTTCCTTAACCCCTATGGCTAGCCCTCGTGATAGGATCATCCCTTTGCTAGGTGTTACTTCCACCCCCTTGGGCTACCACCTACTAAAACTGTACATTTATCTTTCAATTACCTTTGAGATGATTCTTTTTGGTGGTCATAATATTGGAACTATATAGCGGTATATGCAGCAAATAACATGTAAATGAACATACAATACAATGTGGAAATGAAGAGAGTATGTTACCTAGCCTATGAAATGCGTATGAATTGAAGATGTTACATAGACAATGAAATGCGTATGAATTGAAGCAACTTATGGACTTTTTTTAGCAACAAGAACTCATGTACTTAGTATCCATATATGTATGAAGATTTGAAGGTAACTATATATATTTAGGAGCATATTAACATGTGGAAGAGAGAGGACATGGCTGGTTGTCATGTTGGAATAGCTAAATGCCTTTACTTACCAAGGGATCTATGTTTCATGCCAAATGATACGAAATCAAGTAACCTTACATACCTCTTTGTGTGACCTCGGTACTACCTTGGAGTGGCTGATTCTCCCTCAAATATTTATCTACACCATATTAGGTAATAAAACTAGTATTAGCAGCAAGACAACACTTTTAGGGGGTCCAATATCATAAAAATAATCATCCAGACAACAAGCTTTCAATTAGTGACGCAAAGGTATTTTTTTCAACCTTTTCACTTATAATCATATTTTCTTGCAACCACTCTTATGTACACATGATATAAAACTCATGTAAGACCCCTAACAGTCCCACGGCAGCCCATAAAGCATAACACATAACAATTCTCCATAACATACAAACAAGCGGCACAATGTTACATCCTTTCTCCACACTTCGATGTCAACAATCCCGAATCTATTATAACCTTAACTAAATTATTTCAAATTTTTTTACCACATACAACTAGTCTTAGTATAGTGCAAAATAGTCCCAAATCAGTGAAAGGTCGTGGAACAACATATAATAATTCTACACAACCTACAAATGGACAGCATAGCATTACCCCCCTTCGCTACACTTCAACGTCGATAATCTCAAACCTTTTCTGAATCTAACCAACCTGTTTCAATAACATCTACACTTGCAACCAGTTCAAATATAGTCTTAGAACAACACCCAAGAATTCATTAATGACATGAGCTAATAGTTTTACATCCAACAGCTGACAAATTCATACTAAGACACAATTTCGATATGCTATAAGAACTCACTTTTGTGGATTCTTAAAGTGGTGTAACAACTCAACTACATGACTAACAAACCATACTTGGTTAAATCATAAGTCTTTCTTGATAACCCAGCCAAAAAATCAAGAAAAAATCCTTTGGAACAACAAGAAATATTCACAACAACACTTAGGACACATGCTGTCCAGAATTTCCAGCACAACATACTACCATATACTTCTTATTTTTCACGAATAAATCATATTAAATACACAAATATAATTGCTTATCTTTACCTCCAACATTCAGATTTCCCTTCAAAGCCTTAGAGGATTGAATTTTCAGCTTGGTAAAGTGCAATAGATAGGAGACAAGAGTCTTTGTGAAAGCTTAAAAATTATTCTAAGTGGACTGAAATGAAGGTTACTTTGATCCTTTTTAAAGACTGGTTTTGGCCAAATTTCTCTTGAATTTTGATCAAGTATTAACATCTATTAATACACTTGTTATGCAGCATGTTACCCCTTGCTTTTGGGTAAAATGGGTCTTCAATTTAGTGGGCCTTTCGCTGCCCATTTTCCAGCTTTCTTCTTAATTGTTTCTTGGCCCAAATAGCCAAGTAGTTTGTGTGACACTTGGGCCCTTCTCACATTCTTCTTGGATTGAAAATAAGGCCCATGTAGGATGCTAAAACATGGGATAAATTACACCATTAAAACAGATTTTTCTTGTAATCGGACTTGGGCAAATTTAACTCGAACCTCGTCTCCGTTGAGCTAGCAAATTTAAGCTAAGCAAGTAGGTAACTCAGTTACTAGATTATTAAGTCATATAAGCACCTCAATTCTTTTACTTTGTTTAGAGATGTTGTTTCCTCAATTTAACACAAAATATGTATACACCCAATCCTCTTACGCGTTAGGCGCACATATCGCGTATTAACACAAAATTCAAGAACTTTTATGAATTGACTCTAATTTGACCAAACCATATCATATTTCATTTACATAGCATTAGTACATGAAAAAAATATGGTGTGTTACATCCTCCCCTCCTTAGGAACATTCTTCCTCGAATGTTAGTACAATTGGATAGCTTAACCAAGTCAAAATCTTTATTTACACAAACGTGAGACACTACATTAAGTATTCAACCACCCCTACCTATTAGTGTTCCAATTCTGCATGTTGGACGTTCTCTTTAGCTTCAAATAAGTGAGGGTATTTTGATTTCATCGCGTCCTCCGCCTCCCAGGTTATCTCTTCTACCTGCTGATTTCTCCAGAGTACCTTCACTGAAGCTATTTTTTTGTTCCTCAGTTTCCTAACTTGACGATCCAGAATAGCAACAGGCACCTCTTCATAAATGAGATCTTCTGTAACCTGCACATCCTCAATAGAGGTGATACGGGATCGATCACCCATGCATTTTCGAAGAATTGATATATGAAAAACTGGATAAACCATTGAAAGCTCTTGGGGTAGCTCTAATTCATATGCAACCTGCCCGATCCTCTTAATAATTTTATACGAACCTATATAACGTGGGCTCAGTTTTCCTTTCTTACCAAACCTCATAACCCCTTTCATTAGAGACACCTTTAAAAATACCCAATCTCCTACTGAAAATTCTAGCCGTCTCCTCCTAGCATCCGCATATGATTTGTGACGACTTTGGGACATTTCTATTCACTGCTGTATTACTTTAACTTTTTCATGGGCTTGGTGCACTAGATCTGGCCCAAGCAAGGTGGTTTCTCCTACTTCAAACCATCCAATTGGCGATCTACACTTCATTCCATACAAAGCTTCATAAAGTGCCATCTTGATACTTGACTGGTATCTATTATTATAGGCAAACTCAGTAAGGGGCAAATGGTCCACCCAACTACCTTTAAAATCCAATGCACAAGCTCGCAATATATCTTCAAGTTTCTGAATTGTGCATTCTGCTTAACCATCTGTCTGAGGGTGGAAAGCTGTACTCAAATTCACTTGTGTATCTAAACTCCTTTGGAAGGACTTCCAAAACCTTGCAGTGAATTGAGCTCCCCAGTCAGATGTGATGGAGACTGGGACACTTTGTAGCTTGACTATCTCCTTGAGGTAAAGCTTAGCATACTCTTCAATGGTATAATCACTCCTGATAGGTAAGAAGTATGCTGACTTTGTAAGTCTGTGAACTATTACCCATATAGAGTCAACTTCTGAAATGAGAGAGGCAAACCGGTAACAAAGTCCATATTGATCATATCCCACTTCCAAGTTGGAAGTTCTATACACTGGATATATCCTCCTGGGTTTTGGTGCTCTACCTTCACTTGTTGACAATTTGGACATTGAGCCACAAATTCTGCAAGGTTCTTTTTCATGACTCCCACCCAAACACTCCCTTCCGGTCATGGTACATCTTAGTCGATCCTGGATGGATGGAATATCGGGAATGGTGGGCTTCTTCCATTATCCTCTTTCTTAACCCATTAATGTTAGGGACACATAATCTATTATGGCAGTAAAGTACTCCATTTGGTGTAAGGTCAAAGCCCTTTATCGCACCATGACTCACCTTTTCCTTAAGCTCTCGCAGAGCAGGATCCTCGAACTCTTTTTCTTTCACCTCCATTATCAATGAAGATGTCCCTGCATTTTGTACAATAACCCCTTCCTTTGGGGTTTCAAGAAGGCGATCCCCTAAACCGGCCAGCTGATCCAGATCCTTAGCCATCCTTTGACTAACCATGGCCTGATCACTGGTAGCCATAACTGCCATACGACTCAGAGCATCAGCTACCACATTCGCCTTCCCCGGATGGTAAAGTATATCAACATCGTAATCCTTTATTAGTTCTAGCCATCTTCGTTGTCTCAAATTTAGATCCTTCAGCTTAAGAATGTATTGCAAGCTCTTATGATCAGTATATATGTCAATGTGAACCCTATACAAGTAGTGGCACCATATTTTCAAAGCAAATACAACCGCTGCTAGTTCAAGATCATGAGTTGGGTAATTCTTGTCATATGGTCATAGCTATGTGGATGCATAAGCAATTACCCTACCA
The DNA here is from genome assembly GCA_011800125.2 of Solanum clarkiae. NCBI lineage: Eukaryota > Viridiplantae > Streptophyta > Magnoliopsida > Solanales > Solanaceae > Solanum > Solanum clarkiae. Next base: position 11,157 of record JAABOM020092392.1, on the reverse strand, counting down.
TGCTGTGTCAGCACACACCCTAAGCCAACTCCTGAAGCATCACAATACACCGCATACCCCTCAGTGCCGTCTGGAAGTACTAGCATAGGTGCAGAAGTTAGCTTACTTTTCAGTTCCTGAAAGCTCCTTTCACATGCATCATTCCATTGGAACTTGGTTGCCTTATGTGTAAACTTTGTTAGAGGTGCAAAAATGGAGGATAAACCTTCAACAAACCTTCGGTAATAACCTGCCAAGCCTAGGAAGCTTCGAACTTTCGTGGGCGTCATTGGACTTGGAAATTTTTTCACAACATCTATCTTTTGAGAATCGACTCTTATTCCCTCCTCAGACACAATATGACCTAAGAATGCCACTAATTTTATCCAAAACTTACATTTAGAAAACTTAGCATAGAATTGTCGATCACGAAGTACCTGTAGCACTTCTCGTAAGTGATTTGCATGGTCCTATTGTGACCTCGAATATACCAAAATATCATCTATGAATACAATCACGAACACATCCAAGAATGGCTTAAATACCCTATTCATCAGATCCATAAAAATTGCTGAAGCATTCATTAGCCCAAATGACATAACAAGAAATTCAAAGTGACCGTACCGTGTTCTGAAAGCAGTTTTAGGTATATCCTCCTCCTTTATCTTCACTTGGTGATACCCCAATTGTAGATCAATTTTTGAAAAGCTTTTGGCACCCTATAACTGATCAAATAATTCATCAATCCGGGGGAGGGGGTATTTGTTCTTAATGGTCACCCTATTCAATTGTCGATAGTCTATACACATTCTCAAGTTGCTATCCTTTTTACGGACAAATAACACTGGTGCACCCCAAGGGGATACACTAGGTCTTATAAAACCTTTCTCCAGTAGGTCTTTTAGCTGCTCCTTTAACTCACGCAATTCTACCGGGGCCATTTTATATGGAGGGATAGAAATGGGTTGGGTACCTGGAAGTAAGTCAATACCAAAATCTACCTCTCATTCTGGAGGTAAGCCTGGAAGTTCTTCGGGGAACACATCAGCAAATTCATTCACTACTGGAACTGATTGAAGAGTTGGAGATTCTGCCTCCATATCCCTTACTCTAACTAAGTGACATATATACCCCTTAGATATCATCTTTCTAGCCTTAAGATAAGCGATAAACCTTCCCTTTGGTGCCCCAACATTGCCTTCCTATTCAAGGACTGCCTCATTTAGAAAGTGGAAGTATACTTTCTTAGTTCGGCAATCCATGGTGGCATAGCAAGAAGCTAACCAATCCATACCCATTATAACATCAAAGTCCACCATCTCTATCTTAATAAGGTCAGCCAATGTGTCACAGTCACAAACAGTTACTACACAGTCGCAATAAACCTGTCTAGCCATAATAAACTTGCCGATTGGTGTAGACACTTCAAATGGTTTATTCAATAATTTGGGTGTTCTCTTAAGCTTCCTAGCGACTAGTGGGGTAATGTATGACAATGTAGAACCAGGGTCAATTCATGCATATACACTATGTGAAAAGATGGACAATGTACCTGTGACAACATCAGGTGAAGCTTCTAAATTTTGTCGACTCCCCAGAGCATAAGTGTGATTCTGAACCCCACCAATGTTACCTGCTCCTCTAACACCTCTACCACGACCCATAGGTTCTTGCTGACCCTACTTAATGGAGGAACTATCGATGATGATACAAAAGCTGACCCATTAGATTGTGCTATATCCCCCATACGCCTCCTCTTACAATCTCACATCATGTGCCCTGGCGCCCCACACCAATAACAAACATTTGTTCCAGCATGACATATACCCGGATGACTTCTCCCACACTGTTTACAGGGCTGCCTTAGAGTCACTGGCTCGCCTGCCGATCCTCCCGTGGTTCGTGAACCCTATTCCTCACTTCGTTGACCAAACTGATTACTTCTAGAGAGCCTTGAAGTTGTGGTGGAGCACTAGCTGCAGAATAGGAGGATGATGGCCTAGGCAGTCCGTTAGAAAACCGATGCCTAAACTCACCTTAGGATGGTGCAAATTGCCCTGTAGATCTGTCCTTTTTCGCCTTCCCCCTTTCCAACTCTTGTATCCTTCTTCTCTGCCTCTGATCCTCCAACTTCTGTGCAAAATCCTGCATCCTCGCTATGTCCATGTCCTTATTCAATGAAGCAATGGTATAGTCTCTAACCAGATATGTATCCAACCTATCCACATAGCGATGAACTCTATCTGCCATAGTTGTAACTACATTAGGAGCATACCTGGATAGGGAGTTAAATTGGAGGTTGTATTCCCTCATGCTCATATTTCTGTGGTGGAGATTTAGGAACTGATTTGCACGAGCCTCTCAGATCTCCAATGGCAAGTAATGGTCAAGAAAAGCCTCTTTGCTCTCCTTCCAAGTAGTTGGGTGTGCATTTATATCTTTGGACTGCTTCCCCACTTCATACCACAATATAGCCACACCCTTCAAGCGATATGCTGCTAACTCAACAGCTTCTGTACCAGTGACATGCATAACATCAAAAGTGCACTAAACCTGATCAATGAAGTCTTGGGGATCTTCATTAGGATCAGACCCAGTGAAGGCTGGAGGGTCCAAATTAAGGAAGTCCCGTATCCTCATGCCAGCTGCCCTATTTGCACCAATAGCTAGTCCTTCTTGCCTTTGGCCTTGGCCGGCAACTATGCGAGTTAATAATTGGAATGCATTCCTTAGATCCTGTACTGTAGCATCAATAGGTTGTTCTGGGGGAATTTCACCCCTTCCGGGTTCATTAGGAGGTGGAGGGGTTAGAGATATTTGTGATAGTGACTCATCTTGAGCCTCATTTCTTTGGCTCATATGGCTGGGTGTACCCGTCACCGCTTCTACTGCATTTCCCTTACCTTTGTTTTTCCTAGTTGCTGGCATACTTGCTTGCTGGACAAAATAATTTCAGGAGTTAGACACAATTCACCTATTACGCTTAGCTCTACGGCACGATCTATAGAATGAAAAAAAGTAGCAACCTCTAAATTCCACGTAGCCTCCTGCTTATAGATGTGGTGCATAACACATTGATAAACAAGACTCTACATAAACAAGGATCTATAGACTCCCTAGGATGACCCGCTCTGATACCACTTCTGTCATGCCCCAAAGTCCCGTTAGGGCAGACTGGCACCCGTTGCCGATAAGGCTTGGGAGAACCAATCTATATCTATCTGCTTTGTACGTACTATAAGTAATATCTATGTTTGGCATGCTTCTAAGGAGATAAACAGTATTGACAAGCTAAAAGGAGATGTGTATAGCTAAGCCGTTGGGGCCACAGTCTCTAAAGTATGAGACATGACCATGTGTTAATTTACATAGTCTATAAAGCCTCTAGTAAGAGAAAGTATCTGCATATTTTTGGGACAGCGCCCGTCTGAATTATCTGTCTAATGCAAACATATAAGCTCTAAACACACACAAAGCTTCGGAACAACCTGGAGCTTGGTAACAGCAGCTGAATGTCCTGTACTCTACCGGGGAGATCTACTAGCACCTATACCTGCAACATGAAATGCAGGTCCCCCTCAAGGGACTCAGTACGAGATAATGTACTGAATATGTAAGGCAACAAATATTGTATATGAAATGACAACTCAAATGAAACCATGCACTAGTGTAGAATAAGGGACCACCTTTGGATATACTTCGGAATCATGTACTTTATGTTCTTTATATTGCTTTACCTTCACTGTATAATCTGTGCACATCATAAACTGTAAATGACCAACTGATCAGTGGTGAAATGTATCGGGTTCGTCAATCACTAGGTTCTTTCTTAACACCTGGGGCTACCCCCGTGATAGGATCGTCCCTTTGCTAGGTGTTACTTCCACCCCCTCGGGCTACCACCTATCAAAACTATATGTTTATCTTTCAATTACCTTTGAGATGATTCTTTTTTGTGCTCATAATATTGGAGCTATATGGTGGTATATGCAGCAAATGAGATGTAAATGAACATACAATACAATGTGGAAATGAAGAGAATATGTTACATAGACAATGAAAAGTGTATGAATTGAAGATGTTACATAGACAATGAAATGCGTCTGAATTGAAGCAACTTATGGACTTTGTTTAGCAACAAGAACTCATGTACTTAGTATCCATATATGTATGAAGATTTGAAGGTAACTATATATATTTAGGAGCATATTAACATGTGGAAGAGAGAGGACATGGCTAGTTGTCATGTTGGAATAGCTAAATGCCTTTACTTACCAAGGGATCTACGTTTCATGCCAAATGACACGAAATCAAGTAACTTTACATACCTCTTTGTGTGACCTCGTTACTACCTTGGAGTGGCTAATTCTCCCTCAAATATTTATCTATATCATATTAGTCAATAAAACTAGTATTAGCAGCAACGCAACACTTCTAGGGAGTCCAATATCATAAAAATAATCATCCGGACAGCAAGCTTTTAATTAGTAACACAAAGGCATTCTTTTAACCTTTTCATTTATAATCATATTTTCTTGCAACCACTATTATGTACAAATGATATACAACTCATGTAATACCCCTAACAGTCCCACAACATCCCATAAAGCATAACACATAACAATTCTCCACAACATACAAACAAGCGGCACAATGTTACATCCTTTCTCCACACTTCGATGTCAACAATCCCGAATCTATAATAACTTTAACTAAATTATTTCAAATGGTTTTACCACATACAACTAGTCTTAATATAGTGCAAAATAGTCCCAAATCACTGAAAGGTCGTGGAACAACATATAACAATTCTACACAACCTACAAATGGACAGCATGGCATTACCCCCCTTCGCTACACTTCGACGTCGACAATCTCAAACCTTTTCTGAATCTAACCAACCTGTTTCAACAACATCTACATATGCAACCAGTGCCAATATAGTCTTAGAACAGCACCCAATAAGTCATTAACGACATGAGACAATGGCTTTACATCCAACAGCCAACAAATTCATACTAAGACACAATTTCGATATGCTATGAGAACTCACTTTTGTGGATTCTTAAAGTGGTGTAATAGCTCAACTACATGACTAACAAACCGTACCTGGTTAAAGCATAAGTATTTCTTCATAATACAGCCAACAAATCAAGAAAAGATCCTTTGGAACAACAAGAAACATTCACAACAACACTTAGGACACATGCTGTCCAGAATTTCCAACACAACATACTAGCATATACTTCTTGTTTTTCATGAATAAACCATACTACATACACAACTATAATTTCTTACCTTTGCCTCCAACATTTAGATTTCCCTTCAATGCCTTAGAGGATTGATTTTTCAGCTTGGTAAAGTGAAATAGATAGGAGACAAGAGTCTTTGTGAAAGCTAAAAGATTATTCTAAGTGACTGAAATGAAGGCTGCTCTGATCCGTTTTTAAAGACTGTTTTTGGCCAGCTTTCTCTTCACTTTTGATCTGGTATTGACACCCATTAATACACTTGTTATGAAGCATGTTACCCCTTGCTTTTGGTCCAAAATGGGTCTTCAATTTAGTGGGACTTTTGTTGCCCAATTTTCATCTTTCTTCTTAATTGTTTCTTGGCCCAAATAGCCAAGTGGTTTGTGTTACACTTGGGCCCTTCTCACACTCTTCTTAGACTGAAAATAAGACCCATGTAGGATGCTAAAACATGGGATAAATTACACCATTAAAATAGTTTTTTCTTGTAATCAGACTTAGGTAAATTTGACGTCGAACCTCATCTTCGTTGAGCTAGCAAATTTAAGCTAAGCAAGTAGGTAACTCACTTACTAGATTATTAAGTCATATAAGCACCTCAATTCTTTTACTTTGTTTTGAGATGTTGTTTCGTCAATTTAACACAAAACATGTATACACCCAATCCTCTTAAGCGTTAGGCGCACATATCGCCTATTAACATAAGATTCAAGAACTTTTAAGAATTGACTCTAATTTGACCAAACCATATCATGTTTATTTTACATAGCATTAATACATGAAAAAATAATGTGGGGTGTTACAAAGGAATATTTGTTCTTGATGATCACTTTGTTAAGCTAGCGATAATCAATACACATATAACAGTGCCATCCTTCTTCTTCACAAATAATAAAGGAGAACCCAAGAAGATATACTCAGACGAATAAAGCCTTTCTTCAACAAATCTTCCAATAGTTCCTTCAACTCCTTCCATTTAGTCGGAGCCATCCAATAAGGAGAAGTAGATATGGGTTTAGTGCCCGGCTCCATATCAATAGCAAAGTCAATATCACGATTCGGAGGAACACTAGGAAAATCAGTTGGGAATACATCCATAAACTCTGTAGCAACCCTGTAGTCTCGAATGATGGAGACTCCTGAGAAAAAGCCTAAACATGAGCTAAATATGCCAAACACGCTTTCCCCATCAGTTGACAAGCATGCATATAAGAAATAACACCCTTAGGATAGGAGATAGGTGCTTCAATACACATCAACTAAGACAAGTCAGGCCAAGAGAGGGTGACTTCTTTGCATGACAATCAAGAATAACATGATAAAGAAACAACCAATCCATACCCAATATCATGTCAAAATCTACCCTATCCAATAATATTAGATCAACAACATTATCTCTCCCCATAAAAGTACAACACAACCTCAATAAACCTAATTCACCACTAAAGATTCACCTATTGGGGTAGAAACACAAATTGGTTCGGCAAGTGACTTACATATAATATCAATACCAAAAGCAAAATTGGCCGACATATAAGAATAAGTAGAGCCTGGATCAAATAAAACTGAAGCTGAACGATGACATACTAGAACCATACCCATGATAACTATATGAGAAGCCTCTACATCGGCCTTGTTAGGAACATCATAACAACTACACGACCACCACTAGCCCCCTGGCCTCTATGGACACCACCTCTTCCTGTACCACGACCTCCTCTAGCACCCCCCCTCATGTCCTGAGAGGTGTCTCTGGGTGCCAGTACTGGAGATGGATAAGCGTGCTAATAACCTAAAGTTTGAGTGGGAGATGTACAATAGGGTTGCCATCTGGCCAAATGTCCTACCTTATCACAACTATAGTAAGCCCTAGTCTCTTGCTCTTGAGGTGACTAACCTAAATAGCCACCACACCTGAGTGCACTACCTACCTGAGCACATCTGTACCTATTAACACTCTTAGATGCTGGAAAAGCTGCTTGAACTACCTGACTCTGATGGACCTGCCTCTGAATCTCTCGGTCCCATGGCAGGTATCCACTAAACTGTACATATCGACAGAACCTCTTCTCACCACACTGCTATCCTTCCTGATATGCTCTATCATATGAATGTGATCCACAACACTTTGAAAGGCACTTCCAACAAACACAAAGGAAGTTGTAGCCTCCTAAAGATACCCTGCCAAACCCTTGGCAAAATGTCGGATCCTTTCGAACTCAGTGGGAATGCTAGACAAGGCATATCTTGATAAAACATGAAATCTAGCCTCATAGTTAGAAACAGACATAGATCCCTTCTATAACCCATCGAACTTATCTTGACGGCTATCTTGAAGCCTATAAGGCACGAATCTCTCCAAAAATGTCTCCGCAAATTGTCCCAAGGTCATAGCTGGTGATCCAACAAGTCAACAAGCTAGCACTAACCTCCACTACTCTTTGGCAAGGTTGGTGAACTGATATGAAGTGTAGGCAACCCCATGTGACTCAGGGATAGTTAGATTACATAAGTTGTCCTTGCACACCTACAAAATACATAAGCTCTATCGCCAAGAGTACTATCAAATCGCGATGGAGCCAACTGCACAAAATTCTCAAAACTTTTATTCTCCATTGTAGGCATGGATGAACTAGCAAAAAATGGTGGCACCATAACCAAGGGAGGTGCAGTAGATGGAGTAACAACCAAACTCTTAATTTGAGTACTCGAACTTGGCCTAGATGCCTCAAGTAGAGCAATAATGGTCGCAAGAGAGTCTGCTGGAGTTGAAGAAGGACCTATATGAATCATAGCGGGCTTTGAAGGAGCACTAAAATGACCAATCAGTGTGCTGAATAGTACTAGGGCTGAAGAAGCTCCCTCCAATCTAGCCAATGAGCTCATAAGTAACTCTTGAACCAAGGGTGTAGTCTCTGGGGCTGAGGGCAGTGGAATAGGATCCATAGACCCCTCAAGCTCATGCGCAGGCTCTAGAGAAGCCTATCTAGTCTGTCCTCGAGGTGGAGTTTCCCCTCTAACATGTCCTCTGCCCCTGGTACTACCCCAAACTCTACCTTAACGTTAGGTAGGAGCCACACCAGCTGCCTCAGGATTTCCTAATTATAAACGGGATCTAGTAGTCCGCATCTATGCAGAAGGAGTAGATTAGACACTTTCAAAGAAACACATGAATGGAAGGAAGATGTAAAAACCTTTCCTAACAAGTATCCCGCAGCCAATCCAAGATGTGTGTGGACGTCTACACACCGATCCACGAGACTCTACTAGACACTCTACTCTTGACTCATAAGCCCAACAAACCTAGAGCTCTAATACCAAACTTGTCACGACCAAAAATAGACCGCAATTATACAAAGATAAATAAAGAGGACAACCAATATAAATAACATCAAATATCTAAAAATCTGGAGTCACGAGTACAAGAGTATATAAATAGTACAAAAGGTAAATACAACTATCTTAGAATAAGATACGAAACTGTCTCATAATGTCTAGGAAAAAGTCTAAAGGAAAGCAATAAAGAAAGTCCTAAAGATCCACTACGACTCGAAGTCTAAGCCTCATTAGTAAGATCTAGATGGAGGTAGAATATCTCAAGTAGAGTGATTAACTAACATGTGTGGGTCCTTTTACTCGATATGCTGGGACAAAATAAAGTAGGAGTGAGTACATCGAAATGTACCCAGTACGTTCAACTGACTAGGTAAGAGAAATCGTGCAAGTATACAGTAGCAAAGAATTCTATCACCTACAAGAAAGGGGTTAGTATATAATGTGAACCTTATATATATATATATATGTAATGTAATGTAAAATTACAGTGTCAGCCAAAGATTGGTATCGATGTATACATCTACTGAGATAGAGCTACAAGGTAGAACCCATGGAGGCATCATTAGACCATATACAGAGTCTCTCAAGTTTTACCATGGTCGCTAGCATCGATGAAACCTCGGCAGACTCTGGGCACTGATGGATAGGTCTCTAGTACCTCGGTAGACTCTAACGTCAATGATACCCTGATGGATGATAGCGCCAGTAGAGAGATATAAAGAGAAATATATGTCAATGGTAGAGTGTATATATGTACCAAAAGAATAACATGCCTCGGTGGAATTTGGCACCACTAAATAGTATACTGTTATTATCACAACAATAATATTTCTGGGCGGACTCTGGCGCCACTTTCAGTATGTAGGTAGAATATAATAATAACATGTAAATAGTACCATAACCGGGATACTAAGGCATGAACTCAATCATATCATATGCACCCAAGGATTTATATCAAGAGTGATGTCGCCCAAGCTACACCTCCTTTTTGAGACAAAAGTGATCGTTGTCAAGATATAGAATCTAACCAAGGTTAGGGTTGAACCCAATGGAATATGGTAGACTTAGTAGAATTCAATTGTAATTCGGGTTTACTAACCAACTTATCACCCCAAAAGTGGGGATTTTATAATCACTAGAACTCTAAAGTAAGACAAGTGTTTAATTAATATAAAGAGAAACTAGGATACTGTGTTCCCCATGATTCCCTAACTCAGTATTACCAAGTGATCGAATTCTTTCCCAATGTGTAGTATGCAGAACGGTAAGTTAAGTTCACCAAACCCTTTAGCCTAGGAAAGAGGTGAATTTCACTATGTCGTGTGACATTACTAACCCATATCTATTGTCCTAGTACAACCTCCCCTTGGCCCAGTTCGGTTGATTAGATGAGAAACAATGATCAAATCCTATTAATTAATCTGTTTTCCTATTCATTACTATATTAATCCAGTCAGTAATACTAGGCGAGTTCTAATATTATCCACCATAAGAAAGCATTCAAAATGAAGAGAATTAATTAATATATGCATGTACATTTTTCAAGTATTATGAATTATCTAATTTTACCTTGTTGGTTCTTCATGGTTCCCATAACTCTAGTTGTGGATTTATCTTCTCGTGTTCAGTGTAAATGCAAGACTTATGAATTTGAATAACATAATTGAGCACTTACACAATTAAATTAAATACAAGAAAATCCAACTCTTCAATGAGAATCACAAGATTGTAATTAGAAGAAGAAATTAAAGTTTACAAGTGTTTCTCCTTATTCTCTAATGTTTTTCTGCTCTCTCCTTGCCGACTCTTTCCAACTCTCTGAGAAAATAACTTTAAAATATATTTATAGTATTTAAAATACAAATCAAAAATAAAATAGGATAACTGGGTCGCCAGACTCCACTAGGTGCTCTACGGACCATATAGTGATTTACGGCTCGTAGTCGAACTTTCATAATTTGTTGCTTCAATTCATGGCTTGGCCTCTATGACACCCCTCCACGGCCCGTAAAAAGATTCTACGACTCGTAAAGTGTTTCGTCTGATGAAATTTTAGAAAGTCCTCATGCTCTGACCCTTAGGGTACGAGACTAGGTCTACGTCTCATGAAGTATTCTACAGCTCATCTACATGTTCGTAGACCCAACCTCAGAAATCCACTGCTCAGTGGAAATACACACGAATCCTCCCTTGTAGTTCGTAGAATACTCTATGACCCGAAAAGGGTCTCATGGATCTTCAAATTCAGAAACTTCTGTATATTTTGACCAAACATTGTGCCAACTCTGATATTATAACACCCCACAACTTACAATACTAGTACTATAAAAATAAAACATGACATGGTTTGGTCAAATTAGCGCTGATTTTTAAAAGTTCTCGAATCTCGTGTTAATGGCCTACATGTGCGTCTAACACTTAAGAGGGTCGAGTATATACATGTTTTGTGTCGAATTGAGAAGATTACGACCTTAAAATGAAGTGATAGAATTGAGGTACTTGTAGGACTTAGGAAGCAAGTAGGTGAGTCACCTACTTGTTTAGCTTAAATTTGTTAGTTAAATGGAGACGAGGCTCGACGTCGAATTTG
>JAABOM020092373.1:0-28331 GCA_011800125.2 Solanum clarkiae | reverse complement strand
TACTATATATATATATATATATATATATATATATATATATATGCAAAACAAATTAGGTAATGAAATAAAAAATAGGTCATTTCCTTTTTTTTATCTTTTTATAATTTATTATTTTAATTTTTTTCTTATTTATTTGTCAAATGTCATCTTTTAATTCGTCACTTTACCACGTCAGCGCAAGTGAATTACACACAATTTACATTTTTTGCCAAATCAGCATTTTGTGCTTAATAGGTACATGTTTTAAATAGTTTTGGTGTTCAATAGAAACTAGTTTTAGTTGAGGTGTCTAAGTGAAAAATGTGGACAAGTTTAACTATCTATCGATGACTTACGCCCTTAAAAATCATAGTCATAAGATCATAAACTTAACATAGGAAAATTAGGGTCATGTGCGGGTTCATAAGCAATAGACCTAAAATCATGCGATTAGATGAAAATCACATAGGAATCATGCAATTGAAATTACATTGAATCATTTGAAAAGGAATCCACATCAATTTCAAAAAGACTTAATCATTATAACTAAAATCATTCATGCTAAAATCATCATTTTAATGTAATTAGCATGAATCCTCATTAGGGCTGATCAAAAGACATAATCACCATCATAATTGAAGAAATTAGGTAGAAGTACAAAAGGCCCATAAAATTTAAATAATTAAATATAGGTAAAAACTGAGAATTTAGAAGGAGACTAATAGAATAAAGGATTCTATTGTCACGACCAAAGCCTAGGGCCTAAACATAACCGGTGATTAGGGAACCCGAAGGAATCCCAAACAAACCTCGTTGCATATCATCACACATCCTTGGTCGCGGAAGCAAGATAAAACGACATAAGAAACATAAACAGGGAAAGTTGAGACTAAGGGAGAGAGAATCATATTTAAATAGCTTGGATATCATAAGTGAGTCAAAGCTCAAGCATAATATATATTTTGTCTAACAACTCCTAACATAGAACTTAGTGGGGGCCAAGACAAGCAACTGGACTCACTCTCATACTCAAGTATACCAAAAAGGAAAGATAGTATTAAATACATATCATAAAAACATAGATATTACTCTCGGACATGAGGACTCACCAACTAGCTTGATTGGATATCACTAGCCACGTGGAGGAGGATGACGACCAATTGGAGCTCCGGATCCTACATGATAAGATCATGTAGGCATAGAGTATACATTAGTACGTTTGAATGTACTAAGTATGTAGGATACAATGCGATAAGAGATAAAAATCTTAAGAAAAATGCATAAACATAAACAATGGATCGCATACTATCAATATGACATGTATGAATGATGCTTGAAGTAAAACATATTAGTGAATCATTTGCTTATATAGAATTAGAGCATGCATAGGAATAGATCATCATCATAGACCAAGTTAGCTACTTCCCAACTCCAAGGAACACCATTCTTTGAATGGTAATTGAGGCTTGATACCCCTTCAACAAGGCAACTGAGGCTTGGCGCCCCCTCGTCAAGGTGATTAAGGCTTGGTACCGCCTCAACAAAGTGATTGAGGCTTGGTGCCCCCTCAACAAGGTGATTGAGACTTAGCACCCTTTCAAAAAGATGATTTAGACTTGGCACCCTCTCAACAAGGTGATTGACTTGTAACATCATAGATACTTTTCATAAATTCAACACATATATAACATATTTTCATCATCACAAGATCATCATGTACCTACATTTTCTCTCATCATTATAAATCATATGCATACCATTGATTCATCATCATTCCATCATAGTTTCATCATCATATAATCATCATAACACTATTCAACTCATAAGACATGCATTGGACCTTCAATTCCTCAAGAAATCCTAGCCGGACATTTTATCAAACACTTGATGGGTGTGTAGTGCTAGTGTAAAACCATGCAATTTAAGAGTGATATCATGCAAGAAAATTCATTGTAAAATAATCAATCAATACCTTGCAACACCCTCAAGCAATATACATCAAAAACCTTCATCAAATCCAACATTAGATCCAAAATTTAGGGCTCAAAACATGCTAAAGCAACCATACTTTCATGAACTCAAATCACTCTACAGTAAATTTATTAATATACAAAACCCATATGTAAAATCAACTTTAAATCATGCAATTTAAGTAAAAGGAATCCTAGGCACCATGGATGGAAGGACCCAATGGTTCAATACAACATAAATTAGCTTGGAGATGAACTTGGTGAAGATTGGAGATGGAGACTTGAAGCTGGAAGAAGAAACTTGAATGAAAACCTTAGCTTACGATGAGGGTTTGGGTCTTGAATTTGGGAGTGAAAATATGGCTAAATATTTGAGTGAATATTGGGAAATATTTAGGATGATATGAAGGTGAAATAAGGCTAAGTATAGGTAAAAACACGTTCAGGAACACTTAGGCCCAAGACCTAAAAGTCTTAGACCGAGATAAAAATCACTGGCAACAAAATACACAGGTCCGTATCTGGTCCGCATTGTGAAGGGCAAATTTGCACAGGTCCACGACAGCTTCACATCTCGGCCCTATGGCGGATTAGTTCTGGAAATCAAAATTTTAAAATATTAAAATTGTGATTCGATTGCTCTAAAATTGGGTTTAGATCCTTCCCCCCCCCCCAATTTTGACCCCCTAAATAAGAATATGAAGTCGAATTTTTGATATCATGCATGGATTTTTAGATATACCAGATATAAAATTTTGGGCATTTCGAGACACATTTTTGAGCACTTTTTGGGGTCGTTTTCATCTATGGATGAAAATTCACATACCTTAAATGATTTCCTTGGAAAACTTGAAGAAAAAGGGAGGATTTTCTTAACTTGATCTTCAATAGAGTTTTCCTTTTTGGCTTGAAGGAGAAGAAAGCCCTTGATAGGAATTTTAGAGAGAAAATTTTTGTAATGTGTGAATGGCGAAAGAATAGGGATAATTTGAGGGTTAAAGGCAATTTATAGAACGGGTTTTAGTGCCAAAAGCATCCAAAATAACTTAAATAAACTTGGGGAAAAGTCTAAGGATTTTTCACTATGTGCAGGAATTTAAGGAATAATTCAAATTATCATGAAACAAGTCTGCGATGCGGAGTCGTTTAACCATAGTTTTTTTTTGTTCAAAATTTAATTTTTTTCCAAATTTTAACCTGGGAATGAGTTTAGGTCACTTTTGTACTAAAATAAACCCTCTCTGTGATGCGAAGAGGTCACTCATTCTTCAGAAAATGCAAAATCTTACGAAAAAAATTTCAATAAGATTGAAAATCAAAAGAGAATATTTTCTCACACTATTTTGCCTCCTAATTAAAAATCTAACCTAGAATTTTGTAAAAAAGAATACGTATGATACTATATGCAAGGATCTTTCATAAGTTCATAAGAAGGCACTCTGAGAGGTTTTACACAAATCGACTTAATAAGACTAGTATGAAAGAGACTAGCCAAAAATAATATCCAATCATAATTCGACAATCTAGTCTATGAAGCCTCTGATAATTATTCAAATGGTACCATTGACAGGTTTATGGCTACCACAAAATAAAATAAAATAAAATCTAAACTCTAATAGCTTGATGATAAAAATGTTGAAATCCTCTAAAAACAAGGAGGTCTCACAAGTTAGGTAAATACATGAGGATCCTCATGAAATGCCTGTTGATGATTTCTAGTACATGTCTCTGTATCATAAAATGATGCAGACCTAAATAAATGTCTGTTCATGAAAAGTACGAGTACGTAAAATGGCAGAATAAAACAAGCATCAAAAGGTAGAAGAACATCAACTCAGATAGTCAAGTCAAGAAGTAAGAAACTCGATCAGGATGTCAAAAGTAGTAAGAATACAGTTTAGACAGAGACCAATCATATACAATCTAATTCAATCAGAGTACTATCAAAACCTATACTAACTGACAATCATCATATATGAGTTGGTGATAATACAACGAAGTGATATCGTTGCCTAACCCAATACCCTGCTAGGGTAAGGGATGATTACCATCATTGGATCCACAATAAATCAAATCAAACCCTTTTTAAAGGACTTTAGAGGTATGGCCCCTTTCTCATCCTATGTTGGCGGCATTGCTATTGAGCTCAAGTGTTACTTACTTTTACTCAATTCAATGCTTAATACTCCTCCCAAGACTCAATTCTCAGAAGACTCTATCCAATCAATCCCAATCTGTCCAATCAATCAAGTGTTGTAAGGACTTATCAATTCATCAATTTTGTCAAAATCAAGCATTTTGGTCTATCAACTATACAATCAACCCACAGTCACATCTTTTAAGAGTAGTTTAGTCATACATTTGTAATAATATTTAATTAGGTTTAATTATATAGATTACATTTAACCATCAAGTTCATGGGACTGTCATCATGTTCATGTCTTCATCAAAATCAAGCATTCACAAGTTCAAGGCTCTAAACTCAATCCTTAGGCATAGTCATTAAATTTTAGTTCAAAAATATAATTAGTATTTATAAAATCAAAGGCTTAAATCATTTGGTCAAGAAACAAGTTTATAGGAATCATTAATCATACAATATAAGTAGAATTGGTAACACTAAAGAAGTTTTCAAGAAAACACAATCACGAGGACTTCAATTACATCATAATTCATCCTATCACAATCGTGGGGTACATGAGAGAACAAGATCCATGATTTAGTTTAGCTTTACATACCTAAAATGAAGGATGACAACCAAATTTGCAAGAGTTTTGCTCCAACCACTGAGCCCTAGCATTTTCTCCTCTTCTTAGCCCTAATTATTTAGTTAAAATGTGTAAAGAAACTTAGGGAAGGTTTAAGAACACCTTTAAGGCGAAAGGTAACCTATCTCAGTCAGGGATTAAGTGTAGGAGGGGTGGGTAAAAGTCTGGAATACTCCTCATTAAATTTTTGAACTGTGATAGAGTACGTCCATGCCACGAACTTGTTTTATCTTAGTTCATTTTTTTATGTAATATATAAATAGCACTTGTCAAATAAGTTCTATATGTAAAGTGTGAGAATGACCTATTTCGGGGCATCTCTACGACGCTGAGGTGTCTGCATTTTACTAAAAATTATAATTCTGCCTCGAAAAATTATTTTTTGCTCTGATTGGTCTAAAATTCAACCGAGACCACTTTTTACCTCAAGTTTTTATATTGATCATGATTTCGCCCTCAAATTTGCCAAAAAGGTTTGGGATAATGCGTTATGTGAGAATTATCTCATCTAGGGGTATTTTAATCATTTCTAAGGTGTAACATTATATCCCCCTTAGAATCATTTATCCTCAAATAAATAACTAGATATGGAGTTGAGGCACGAAAAATAATGATGACTCATTCAAACAACCAATTTTAACTCGCTGGACAATCAATAATCAACTCAAGGATAGATAAATCAATTCATATCAAGGGTAAGGACATTACGTTCAACATTCCCATCATTGGGCACAAATAGATGCGGATATTTGGCTTTCATATCTTCCTTAGCTTCTCATGCAGCTTCCTTGATAATTAAATTTCTCCACAGGACTTTGACTGAGGCTATTTCTTTGGTCCTTCATTTGTGAACCTAACAATCAAGAATCTGGACCTGGATCTCCTCATAGGATAGACAATCTTTCGCTCTAATACTATCAGTAGAGATTACCAATAAAGGATCTCCAAAGCACTTCTTCAACATTGACACATGAAAGACTAGATGGATCACTGCTAACTCAGAAGGCAACTCCAATACATAAGCAACATTCCCAATACTTTTCACAATCTGATATGGGCCAATATATCAGGAACATAAATTTCCCTTCTTCCTAAATTGCATGATATGTTTTATGGGTGACATCTTCAAATATACCCAATCATCCACTTTAAACTCTAAATCTCTCCTTCTTACATTAGTGTAAGATTTTTTGGGGCTCCGAGCAATCTTTAACATCTCTCTAATAACATTTACCTTCTCAATAGACTAATGAACAAGATTAGGTCCAATAAATTCAGCTTCACCAACTTCAAACCACCCAATTGGTGATCTACATCTCCTCCTATACAAAGCTTTATTGGGAGCCATCTGAATATTTGCATGATAACTGATGTTATATGCAAACTCAATCAGAAGTAAATAATCATCCTAATTACCTTTGGAATCAAGCACACAACCTCTCAACATATCCTCCAAGGTCTGAATGGTATGCTTTGTCTGGCCATCTTTTTGGGAATGAAAGATTGTACTAAGATTCACCCTTGAACCTAGTCCTTTCTAAAAATATCTCCAAATATTGAGATGTGTATTGAGCTCCTCTGTCTGAGATGATAGAGAAGGGAACTCCATGAAATCTGACAATCTGTCAAATGTACAATCTACCATAATCCTCTGTAGTATTAGCAGTCTTCAACTACCAAAATTTAAGCTGATTCGGCCGTCCTATCTATAATCACCCATATCGAATAATGTTGCTTAAGGGATGAAACGACCCTAAAAAGTTCCTGAAAATGTGCCTCGAAAGTGCCCGAAATCATAAAATCTATATATCTCAAAATTCGTGTGTGTTATAAAAAATCTAACTTCATATTCTTGTTCAAGGGGTCAAATTGAGTGGGAAATGGGTCTAACCCCGATTTTAGAGCAAACGAATCTCAATTTCATTTTTCAAAAATTGAATTACATAGAGTGGTGTGCGTCATTGGTGCGATGCACCATCATGTTATTTCTTGCTAGTTTTGTTGAGTTAGGTCCAAGGCTTTTAGGTCTTGGGCCTAAGTGTTCCCATGCGCGAAAATACCTATACTTAGCGTTATTTCACCCTCATATCATTCAAGACATTTCCAAATACTCTTTCAAACACTTAGAAAATATTTCATCTCCGAAATTCAACTCTCAAAATTCATCTGGATCTTAAGATTCTCAATCTAGCTTCAAGTCTGCATCTCCAATCTTCTTCAAGGATTCCCCAAAGTCAAGGTATGTGTGTTTCATTCATGGATTCCTTTCACCCATGATACCCAAGCTCTCTTTTACCTACAATTGCATGTTTTAAAATTGATTTATTCATGGGTCTTATCTATTATGAATTTCACTACACACCATGTTGGGGTTTCATGAAATTATGATTATTTTAGCATGTTTTGAGCTATGAAGCTAAGGTCTATTGTGAGATTTGATGAAAGAATTTAATGTATATTGCTTGAGGGTGTTACCAAGTATCTATTGATGATTTTACATTGAATTTTCTAGCATGATTCCACTCTTGAAATGCTTGGTTTTACACTAGCACACACACCTACCAAGTGTTTGATAAAATGTCCGGGTTATAATTTCTTGAGGAATTGAAGGTCTATTGTATGTCTTATGAGTTGAATGACTATATGATGGTGAAAGGAATGTATGTATATGATATTATCTCTAGGTTATGGGTAAAATGAGCATATCTCACTTGGGAGATTGTAGGCCCAGTAACCATGTTGAGGGGTGTGTATCTTGATCGCCTTGCTCGGGAGGTGGCAAGCCCGTGCAACCATGTCGAGTACCTTGATAACCATGTTGGGGGTTTGTACCTCATCAACCATGTTGGAGGGTTTGTACCTTTTCAACCATGTTGGGGTTTGTACATCACTAACCACATGAATGGGTTTATACCTCATGCGCCTCTCCAAGGAGGTCGTAGGCCTTAGATATGCACTAATGTGGTCTCTCCTTGCACATGTGTATGTTCAATATAAGCATGATTTACTACAAACATCATTCATACATGTCATATTACTATATGCTTATTCATTGCCTATGTTATGCATTTTGTAATGGTGGTTATCACTTGTTGCATTGCATCCTACATACTTAGTACATTCAGAAGTGCTAATGCATACTCTATGCCTACATGATGTCACCATGTAAGAACCGGAGCCCCGCTTGAGCATCTCCATCCATGTGGCTAGTACGATTTTACTCAAGCTTGTCGGTGAATCCTCCATTTCGGGGACGTTGCTTATGATCTCATGTTATATTCTAAAACTATCTTTCTTTTATGTATACGTTGACTATGAGAGTGAGCCCGGTTACTTGTCTTGGCCCCCGCTCTTATCTATGTAGTAGAGGTGTTATTGGGCATGTCATGTGTAATATTATAAGCTTTGACTCTCTCTTGACTCTTGTTATTTATTATATGAAAGATGTCCCTTAGCCCCGTTTATCCCTATTTTCTCTCTTTTGATGTTATTTTATTGCTTCCGTGACCAAGGATATGTAATGATGTGCTAAGAGGCTTGCTTGGGGTCCCCTCGAGTTCTCCTTGCGCCGTGTCACATCTAGGCCCTAGGCTTGGGTCATGACAAACTTGGTATCAGAGCACTAGGTTGTTAGTTCCTTGACATCCAACACACCGCGTCGATTAGAGTTTTATACATGGTTGTGAAGCGCGCCACAGCTATGAATAGGAGGCTATGAGGTGTTTTAGGAAATGTTTCACTTCTTCATGATCTATGTCGTGCGATAGAGTTAGGTCCCCTACGCTTATTGTTAATTCCTAATCATTACATTTCAAGATATATCTCAAACTACTCAAGACGGTGCTATATCAGATGAGAAGGTTCGCAACGTTCTATGGATATTGACCAAGGCCGTGATCGCTCAACTCAATCAAGAAGTGAGTGCCCTTGAGACTTCAAATGGTAGGAGGTGGGTTAGTGAGGCCAAGAGGGCCCGTCTTGGGGGTAAGTTCCAAGGTCCCAAAGGTAGAGACAAGGGTGGTATGGTGCCTTATTCTTGGTGCCCAAAATGTGGTAAATGTCATGATAGCCCATGCTTGAGAGGCACCGATGCTTGTTATGGTTGTGGAGAGTTGGGTCATAAGGTAAAGGATTATCCTCATGAATGCAATAAGAGTAAAGGGGGTGACAATGGGGTAATTCATCCTAGATGCCTAAGGTGTGGGAGGAAACATAGTGGTACATGTTGGAGGAACGCGAGTGCATGCTTTAGATGTGGTGAGATGGGCCATAAGAATCTAGATTTTCCATATGCTCACAACAAATATAGGGATGGCCGAGCACAAGGGCAACGTGGTCATGTTGATCAAGGGGCTCAAGTAGGGGATGAGGTGCCCGACATTGCTACCGGTATGTTGAAACTCCCTTTGGCTTTGATGTATATACCTTTATGGGCCCGGGTACCACTATCGCTTTCATTATTCTTCCTTATTACTAGTGGGCTTCAAGTGTGCCCAAGTTGTGTGTGAATGTTTGAAGTCTACCCCTCCCCCCTCTCGTTGAATCTATTGTTGTTAGAAGGTCCATAGGTATTGTTCCGTGTTCATATTGCATTAGGTCTTGCCTTGTGACTTGTTGGGTTTGATGTGGTTGATTTTGATGTCATACTTGGGATGGAGTAGTTGCATAGATGTTGTATCCCCTTTGATTTAGGGCCCATAGAGTTACATTCCAATTCCCTAATAAATTCGTCCTTGAGTGAGAATTTGTAAGGTGGATGCGAAGGGGTAAGTCCATCTCTTGTCTTAAGGTACAATTGGTCTCTAATGGTTGTGTTTATCATCTTGTAAGAATTAGGAGTGTGTCATGACCCAAGCCTAGCTTCATAGCATATCATTACACATCTTTGGTCGCAGAAGAAATTAAAATGACAAGGAGAAATAAGCATAAACAAGGGAATTAGGGCTAAGAATAAACCTTCATATCATAACATCAAGAAACAAGAGACTCAAGACTCATAACGTAGATACATATTATGTCCATCAACACCTCTACTACATAGATAAGAGCGGGGGCCAAGACAAGAAACCGGGCTCGCCCTCACAGTCAATATATATCCAAAAGAAAGGTAGTCTTAATACATAGCAAGAGTTTATAAGCAACGTCCCCGAAGTGGAGGACTCACCAACAAGCTTATAGGATAATCGAACTAGCCACGTGGAGGAGGAGGATGATCAAGCGGGGCTCTGGTTCCTACATGGTGACATCATTACGCATTAATATGTTTGAATGTACTAAGTATGTGGGATGAAATACAACAAGAGATAGGTATTATAGTCAAAATGCATAGAGATAACCAATAGATAGCATAGTAACAATATGGCATGTATGATTGATGCTTAAGTAAACCATGCTTATATAGAACATAACATATGTGTAAGAAGAGACCATTAACTATTGGTGGATCATCAAATGCTACCACTTGGTGATTGAGGTACAAACCTCGTCAATAGGATCGCCGCACCCTACCACCCCATGGTGTTAGAGTACAAACCCCCCGATAGGTTGGTGGATCATTGCACCCTACAACCCATGGTGCCGGAGTATAAACCCGCAACAAGTCTGATAGATCGTTGCACCCTACCACCAATGGTGCCGGAGTACAAACCCCTCGATAGGTTATCAAGGTAAAAACCCCTTGACAAGGTTGCCCGGCGCGAAACCCCTGAGTAGGGCATGGTCACATTCAAACACTATATAGAGAATACCATATATATACATTCACTTCATCATCATATAGTCTTCATATACTGAAACAACCTCAAAAAGTGCTCGAAAATGTGCCTCGGGAGTGCCCGAAATCGTAATTTTCATATATCTCAAAATTCATATGCGATATCAAAAATTTGACTTCATATTCTTGTTCAGGGGTCAAATTTAGGGGGAAAAGGGTCTAACCCCGATTTTAAGAGCGAAATATTAGCAATTATAAAATTTTAAGAATGCAATTTCCAGTGGCAAATTCCCGCCGCTTTTGCGACACACCACAGTACAAAAATGGCCTCTTTTTTTAACTCGGTCCAAGACTTCTAAGTCGTGTTCCCATTCACTGCAATAACTATACTTAGCCATATTACACCTTCATATCATATTAAACATTCTACAATACTCACTCAACACTTAGCCATATTTTTCACTCCTAAATTCAAGTCTCTAAACCTCTTCCGAATCTAAGGATTTCCTTCAAGCTTCAAGCCTCCAAAGCTAAGGTATGTGGATTTCTTTCGTGGATTTCTTTCACCTATGATGCCCAAGCTTCCTTTTCGTAAAAATTGTATGATTTAAAGTTGATTTACTCATGGGTCTTAATTATTATGAAAATCACTGAACACTATGTCGAATGGATATAGCTGGGTGGATACTGATCCAATTGTTTCACCATGCATAAAGTAAACCTATAATTAAGACTATTTTACTATATTTTGAGCTATAAATCTTGGATCGATTGTAAGGTTTGATGAGGGATTTTGATGTATATGGCGTGGAGGTATTGCAAGGTGTTGACTTATGGTTTTACAATGTATTTTCTTGCATGATATTATCTCTAAATTACATGGTTTTATACTACCATTTCACACCCGCCAAGTGTTTAATGAAATGTCAGTTATGGTTTCTTAAGGAATTGAAGGTCCAAAGCATGAGATATGATATGATTGATGTATGATGAAGGAAAGAGCTTATGTGTATGATATATTCTATATAAAAGTGTTACATTAGGCTATGCCCGATCCGGGGGGGCTAAGAGGTCGGATAACCTTGTCAAAGGGTTAGTACCTTAATAACTAATTAATGGGTTGGTGCCTTGATAACCTAGATGGGGTTTTGTACTCATCAACCTAGTGAGGGGTTTAAACCTCACCACCAGGATAATGGGGTGGCATCATCGTCAACCTACCAAGGGGTTTGTACTTTGAAAATCTAGCTTGGTCTCTTCTACACATATGATATCCTATATGAGCATGAGTTACTTAAGTATGTTTTGCTTGAGCATTGTTCATACATGCCATATTGTTATATGATGTCTATTGCCTATTGTTATGCACTTTGACTACGATGCCTATTTCTTATTGCATTGCATCCTATATACTTAGTACATTCAAATGTAGTAATGCATACTCTTGCCTACATGATATTACCATGTAGGAACTAGTGCCCAAGTTGATCATCCTCCTCCTCCACGTGGCTAGTTCGGTACTACTCAAGCTAGTTGGTGAGTCCTCCATTCGGGGGACATTTATCAATGTTTCTCTTATTATGTATTGAGACACTCTTCTTTATGTTCTATTTTGACTATGAGGGTGAGTCTGGTTGCTTTGTCTTGGACCCCGCTCTTATCTATATAGTATAGGTGTTTGTTGGACATGTTACGTATCTATGATATGAGCTTCGACTCTATGTCTCTTGATTATGATGTTATGCAAGCTTTCCCCTTAGCTCCTTTGCTCTTATTCTTGCTCTTATTCTTACTCTTATGTCCTTTATATGCTTCAGCGACCACTGATGTGTAATGATAAGTTAAAAGGCTTGTTTGGGGTTCCTTCGGATTTCGCATTCGCCCTGTCACGTCTAATCCCTAGGCTTGGGTTGTGACAAATTTTGTATCAGAGCACTAGGTTATTAGATCCTCAAACTCCAACACACCGCGTCGATTAGAGTCTTATTCATGGTTGTGAAGCATGCCATGACTATGAATAGGAGGCTATAAGGTGTTTTAGGAAATATTTCCCTTTTTCATGTTCTAAATCGTGCTATAGAGTTGTGGTAAGTTTTTTCCCCTAACGATTGTTCTTTGCTATGCTAGATCATGTCTAATACTCGAGGAAGAAGGGCCTGAACTCCCAAGGAGCAACCTACCAATGGTGAGCTCCGAGACGCTTTTACTATGCTTGCCTAAGTTGTGGCCAGTCAAATCAACCAAGGGGCCCAAGCCCCTTATACTACTACCCAGGAGCTAGAGTAAGGGACTTCATGAGGATGAATCCTCTGATGTTCTATGGTTCAAAGGTGGATGAAGATCCACAAAAGTTCATCAATGAGGTCTATAAGATTTTTACTATCATAGGTATTGGTCCGAATGATAAGGCGAAGTTAGTGGCGTGCCAAATCAAAGGGGCAAAATATGGCATGACCAATGGAAGAGGGAGAAGGGAAATGGTAATATGGTGCTTTGAAAGGAGTTCAAAATGGCTTTCCTGAATCAATTCTTTCCTCTTGAGCTTAGGGAGGCTAAATTGGTAGAATTCATGAACTTGAAACAAGGGTCAATGAGTTGATAGAGTATGCCCTCAAGTTCAATCAACTTTCAAAGTATTCTCCTCATTTGGTTGTCGATCCTAGATCTAGGATGAATAAGTTTGTGATGGGGGTCTCTGACTTAGTGAGTGAAGAATGTCGGTCTACTTTGCTAATTAGTGACATGGACTTGTCCCGATTGATGACATATGCTGAACAAATGGAGGAAGAAAAATTGAGGAAGAGAAGGGGTCATGAGGCCAAGAGGGCCCATTTTGAGGGTAAGTTCCAAAGGGGTGGTCAGTTCTATCAAGGCCAATGATTTTCTCATGCTACTAATAGGGGGTTTGCCAATGACTCCCCTAGGCCTCAAGGTGTTAGTGGTATGGCTCCCATTGATGTGTGTCCTAAATATGAAAAGAGTCATAGGGGCCCATGATTGAAGGGTTCTAATGCATGCTTTGAATGTGAGGAGCTTGGTCACAAAAAGATGAATTGTCCAAAAAACCATGGCAAAGCCTGGGGTGCTAATGCGGTTCCTTTGGGTACGGGTGGTCATCAAGGTGGTGCCCCAACACACAATCGATTTTATGCTCTATATGGGAGGCAATGGGTTGGTGAGTTTCCCGATGTTATTACCGGTATGTTGAAAATCTTTGACTTTGAAGTATATGCTTTGATTGATCCGGGTGCAACTCTTTCTTTTGTCACCTCCTTTGTTGCCCAAAAGTTCCATGTTGACACCGAGTTGTTGCATGAGTCATACGAAGTGTCTAATCATATTGATGCATCTATTGTTGCTCGAAAAGTTTATAGAAGTTGTCCTATTTGTATCTTGCATAAATTGCTGCCTTGTGATCTTGTTGAATTAGGCATGGTTGATTTTGATGTCATTCTTGGAATGGATTGGTTGCATGCCTACTATGCTTTTATTGATTGTAGAACCCGTAGGGTCAAATTCTAATTTCCAAATGAACCAGTCATTAAGTGGGAAAGTCAAGATGTGGTGGTCAAAGGTAGATTCACCTCATGCATTAAATCCCATAAGTTGATCTCTAAGGAGTGTCTTTACCATCTTATGAGGTTTAGGGATGTGGAGTCTAAAGTCCTTCCTATAGAGTCGGTCCCGGTTGTAAATGAGTTTCTTGATGTCTTTCCAAATGAACTTCCTGGTGTTTCTCCTGAGAGGGAAACAGAATCTGACATAGAGCTCTTCCCTGATACTTAACCCATTTCTATTCCCCCTTACTGTATGGCCCCGGTAGAGTTGAAGGAGTTGAAGGAACAATCGAGGAACTTATTGGAGAAGAAATTTATTAGACCTAGCCAAACACCTTTGGGTGCTCCAGTGTTGTTTGTGAAAAAGAAGGACGGGTCCCTTAGGATGTGTATTGACTACCAGCAACTCAATAGGGTCACTATAAAAAATAAGTATCCTCTTCCAAGAATTGATGATTTGTTTGACCAATTGCAAGGGGCTAGCTATTTCTCTAAGACTGGTATTTAGTCATGGTATCATCAAGAGAAGGTGAGGGAGTGTGATATTCCCAAGACGGCCTTCTGCACTAGATATGGGCATTATGAGTTTGTTGTGATGTCTATTGGGTTGACCAATGCACTGGCCATCCTCATGGACCTTATAAATAGGGTCTTCAAACCCTGCCTTGATTCCTTTGTATGGTCATCATTGATGATATTTTGATCTATTCGCATAGTAGGAATGAGAATATGGGTCATTTGAGGGTTGTGTTGCAAAGATTGAGGGAGGAGAAATTGTATGTCAAGTATAAAAAGTGTGAATTTTGGTTGAATGAGGTTGCATTCTTGGGGTGATGTCGAGGGATGGTATTAAGGTGGATCCTAAGAAGACCGATGTGATTAGAATTGGCCTAGACCATTGACCCCGTGGGATATTAGGAGCTTCTTGGGCTTAGTGGGTTATTATAGAAGGTTTGTGAATGGGTTCTCCTCCATTGCTTCCCTTATGACAAAATTGACTCAAAAGAAGGTTAAGTTTATATGGATCGATGAGTGTGAGAGGAGCTTCCAAACATTGAAAGATAAGCTTGTGTCCGCTCCTATATTTTCACTACTAGATAGGCTTGAGGGATTGGTTGTGTATTGCCATGCTTCTAGAGTTGGATTGGGAGGCGAGCTAATGCAATATGGTAAGATGATAGCCTATGCTTCTAGGCAACTCAAAGTGCATAAAAAGAACTACCCTACTTATAATCTTGAATTGGCCGCCATGGTGTTTGCATTAAAGATTTGGCGTCATTATTTGTATAGGGTGCATGTTGATGTGCTTACCGATCATAAGAGCTTCCAATATATTTTCACTCAAAAAGATCTCAACTTGAGGCAAAGAAGGTGGTTACAACTTCTTAAATACTATGACATGAGTATGCATTATCGTTCTGGTAAGGCTAATGTTATGGCGGATTCTTTGAGTCAGGTGTTTATGGGTATCCTAGCTCATGTTGATGGTGGTGATAAAGAGATGGCTAGAGAGGTGCATTGATTGGCTAGATTGGGGTTAGGTTGGAAGAAGTGGGTAATGGTGTTGTTGTTGATGATTGTTCTAAGTGTTTCTTGGTTGATGAGGTGATAGAAAAACAAGATCTTAATTTCTCCTTGCTTGAATTGAAGGCCTTGGTGAAAGAGGGCAAGGTGGAGGTTTTCTCCCAAGGGGGAGATAGTGCCCTTAGATACCAAGGTAGGTTGTGTGTGCCTTGTGTTGATGGTTTGAGGGAAAAATTCCTTGATGAAGCCCATAATTCGTCTTATTCTATCCACCCTGGTTCCACCAAAATGTATAGAGATTAGAGGAATGTCTATCGTTGGGGAGGCATGAAGAGGGATATTGCCAAACTTGTTTCTAGTTTCCATAGTTGTTAACAAGTTAAAGCCGAACATCAAAGGTCGGGTGGCCTAACCCAAGACATAGAGATTCATACTTGGAAGTGGGAGGTGATTAATATGGATTTTATGGTTGGGTTTCCCAAGACTAGAAAAGGCTTTGATTCCATTTGGGTTGTGGTTGATAGGATGACGAAATCAACTCATTTTCTACCCGTTAAGACCACATATCAGGCTAAAGATTATGCAAGGTTATACATTCATGACTTGGTAAGGTTGCATGGGATTTCTTTGTCCATCATATCGGATCGTGGAGCACAATTTACTTCACACTTTTGGAGATCTTTCCAAAGGGGTCTTGGTACAAGAGTTAAGCTTTCTACGCCTTCCACCCTCAAAAGGATGGCCAAGCCGAAAGGACCATCCAAACCCTTGAGGATATGCTTAAATCATGTGTGTTGGAGCTTAAAAGTAATGGGGATGATCATCTTTTGTTGATTGAGTTTGCCTACAACAATAGCTATCATTCTAGTATCAATATGGCTCCATTTGAGGCTCTTTATAGTAGACGTTGTAGATCACCGGTTGGGTGATTTGAGATTGGTGAGATAGCATTTTTGGGACCATATATGGTTATGGAGGCTCTTGAGAAGGTCAGGATGATTAGTGAAAGGTTTAAGACGGCCCAAAGTCGCCAAAAGTCCTATGCCGATGTGAGAAGAAGGGATCTTGAATTCTAAGTTGGTGATTGGGTTTATTTGAAGGTGTCACCCATGAAGGGTGTGGTCCATTTTGGTAAGAAAGGCAAGTTGATCCCAAGGTATGTTGGTCCTTATGAGGTCATAAGGAGGGTTGTCAAGATAGCTTACAAGTTGAGGTCGCCTAGTGAGAAAGAATTGGGTCATCCGGTTTTCATGTGTCCATGTTGAGGAAATGTGTGGGTGATCCGAATGCCATTGTATCTCTTGATGTGGTGGGCGTTTTTGAGGATAACTTGACTTATGAAGAGGTTCTAATTCAACTTTTGGATAGGCAAGTGAAGAGATTGAGGAACAAGGAGGTGGCATCCGTTAAGGTTCTTTAGAGGAAACAACAAGTCGAAAGTGCAACATGAGAGGCCGAAGCGAATATGCAAAAGCAGTATCCTTGTCTTTTCCACTCCACTTAAGCCTAAGTTACTAACTCTAAGTCCCTATATAATTTCAAGTCTTATATTTCAGCCCCTATATCATTCATATGCATTCATGCTTAAGTTAGCAAATTTATGATGATTTTACACTTATGTTGAGATTTTGAAAATGGTGTTTTAAATGTAATGTTGCATTCTTGTTGGGGCTGATTTTTATATCACTCTTGTCTTGTACGTCTCTTTACATTTGAAGATGAATGTTCCCAAGGGGGAGATGTTGAAATGACTCCAAAAAGTGCCCTAAATTGTGTCCTTGAGAGTGCCCGAAATCGTAATTTTCATATATCTCAAAATTCGTGCGTGATATCGAAAATTTGACTTCATATTCTTGTTCAGGGGGTCAAACTTAGGGGGAAAAGGTTCTAACCCCAATTTAATAGCGAAAAATTAGCAATTATGAAATTTCAAGAATCAATTTCCAGTGGCAAAATCCGCGTTGCAAACAAAAATGGCCTCTTTTTTTAACTCGGGCCAAGACTTGTAAGTTTTGGGTGTAGGTGTTCTCATTCACTAAAATACCTATACTTAGCCATATTTAACCCTCATATCATTCTAAACATTCCACAATACTCACTCAAACACTTAGCCATATTTTTCACTCCTAAATTTAAGTCTCAAAACCTCTTCCGGATCTAAGGATTTCCTTTAAGCTTCAAGCCTCCATTTTCAATATTCACCAAGAGTTTCTCCAAAGCTAAGGTATGTGGGTTTCTTTCATGGGTTCTTTCTCTCATGATGCCCGAGCTTTCTTTTCCTAAATTGTATGATTTAAAGTTGTTTTACTCATGGGTCTTAATTATTATGAAAATCACTACACACTATGTCGGGGTTTATGAAGTTGTGATTGTTTCACTATATTTTGAGCTATAAATCTTCGATCTATTGTAAGGTTTGATGAGTGGTTTTGATATATATGGCTTGGGGGTGTTGCAAGGAGTTAATTGATGGTTTTACAATGCATTTTCTTGCATGATTTCATCGCTAAATTACATTGTTTTATATTACCATTTCACACCCGTCAAGTGTTTGATGAAATGTCCGGTTAATGTTTCTTAAGGAATTAAAGGTCCAAAGCATGAGATATGATATGATTGACATTATGATGAAGGAAAGAGCTTATGTATATGATATATTTTATATAAAGTGTTGTATTAGATCATGCCCAATCAGGGGAACTAAGAGCCCGGATAACCATTCGGGGGGTTAGTACCTTGATAACCAATCAAGGGGCTAGTGCCTTGATAACCTAGATGGGGGTTTGTACTCATCAACCTAGTAGTGGTTTGTACCTCACCACCAGGGTGATGGGGTGGCATCATCATTAACCTACTAAGGGGTTTATACTTTGGAAATCTAGCTTGGTCTCTTCTACACATATAATATCCTATATGAGCATGACTTACTTAAGCATTTTTTACTTGAGCATTGGTCATACATTCCATATTGTTATATGATGTCTATTGCCTATTGTTATCCACTTTGACTATGATGTTTATTTCTTGTTGCATTGCACCCTACATAGTTAGCACAATCAAATGTACTAACGCATACTCTTGCCTACATGATATCACCATGTAGGAACCGGTGCCCAAGTTGATCATCTTCCTCCTCTACATGGCTAGTTCGGTACTACTTAAGCTAGTTGGTGAGTGCTCCATTCGGGGAGTTTATCTATGTTTCTCTTATTATGTATTGAGACACTCTTCTTTATTTTCTATTTTGACCATAAGAGTGAGCCTGGTTGCTTTGTCCTCTCTCTTATCTATATAGTAGAGGTATTTGTTATATATATTATACATCTATGATATGAGCTTTGACTCTTTGTCTATTAATTATGATATTACGCAAGCTTTCCCCTTAGCCTCTTTTCCCCTATTCTTACTCTTATGTCTTTATATGCTTTCGCGACCAATGATGTGTAATGAAAAGTTGAGCGGCTTGTTTGGGATTCCTTTGGGTTCCCCATTCGCCGTGTTACGTCTAGGCCCTATGCTTAGGTCGTGACATATACATACATTCATTCATCCTCATTTTTTCATCATTTCATCATAATATCATCCTCATATAGTCATTCAACTCATAAGACATGTATTGGACCTTCAATTCCTTTAGAAACCATAACTGGACATTTTATCAAACACTTAGAGGATGTGTAGTGCTAGTGTAAAACCGTGCAATTCAAGAGTGAAATCATGCTAGAAAATTTTTTGTAAAACCTTCAATAGATACTTGGTAACATCCTCAAGCAATATACACCAAAACCCTTCATCCAAACTTGCATTAGACCGTGGTTTCATAGCTCAAAACATAGCAAAACAGTCACAATTTCATAAACCCCAATATAGTGTGCAGTGAATTTCATAATAGATAAGACCCATAAGTAAATCAACTTTAAATCATGCAATTTTTATGAAAGGGAAGCTTGGGCATCATGGGCGAAAGGAACCCCATGAAAGAAACCCACATATCTTAGCTTTGGAGATGAACTTGATGAAGATTGAAGATGGAGACTTGAAGCTTGAGTGCAATACTTAAGAATCTGAAAATGGTTTTGAGACTTGAGTTTAGGAGTAAAATATTTAGCTAAGTGTTTGAATGAGTATTGTGGAATGTTTTGAATGATGTGGGGGTGAAAATGACTAAGTATAGGTATTTTCACGTTTTGGAACCCTTAGGCCCAAGACTTAAGTCTTGGAGGGAAGTTAAAAGTGGACCAAAAATAACACAAGTGCACGCCCTTGGCGTATCGCTCCAGGGGCGCAAAAAGCTCTTTAGGAATTGTACTTTGGAAATTTTGAATTTAGATATGGTTGCTCTAAAATCGGGATTAGACCCATTTTCCACTCAATTTGACCCCTAAACAATAATATGAACTTGAATTTTTGATATCACGCACGAATTTTTAGATATATAGAAATTACTATTTCGGGCACTTTCAAGGCACATTTTTGGGCACTTTTGGGTTACAGGGTGTTGGATCTAAGTCACATGTATTGAGTTGTTTCTGGGGATCTATGAGTTAGTGAATGTCCTTTTTGATATTAATGAATTTGGGATGGTGCCTTTTGGCTTGGCTTATGCACCGGTTATGTTAGTAGTGGTCCCTAGAGATGAAGTATTGGTTTATTTGGAGCTTGTGAACCATTTGGAGGATAGTGTTGCAAATCTTGGGGAAGGAGAAGTTGTATGTAAGTATGAGGAATGTGAATCTTGATTGAAGGAGGTTGGCTTTCTAAGACATGTGGTGTATTAAGGCGGATCCTAAAGAGACAGATGCGGTTAGATATTGGCCTAGACCTTTGACTCCATTGGACATCAGGAGTTTCTAGGGTTTGGGGGTTACTACCAGAGGGTGTGAATGAGTTCTCTTCTATTGCTTCTCCCGTGACTAAGTTAACCCAAAAGAAGGCTAAGTTTGTTGGACCGATGCGTGTGAAGGGAGTTTCCAAGGCTTGAAGAATAAGCCTAACTATGCTCCTATCTCGTCTTTACTGGATGGGTTGGAATGGTTGGTTGTGCATTGTGATGTCTCCTGGATTAGTTAGGGTTGTGTGTTGACGCAAGATGGTTGGGTGGAAGCCTATGCTTTTAGATAACTCGAGACTCATGAGAACGATTACCCTATCAATGACCTTGAGTTGGCCGCCATGGTATTTGCTTTGAAAATTTGACGTCATTGGTTGTATGGGTGTATGTTGATGTATTTACCGTTCACTAGAGCCTCCAATATGTGCTCACCCGAAGGGATCTTATCTTAAGACAAAGGAAGTGGTTAGAACTTCGTACGGATTGTGATATGAGTGTGTATTATCATCCCCGCAAGATTAATGTTGTATGACTGTGTATTATCATCCCCGCAAGACTAATGTTGTGGTCGATGCTTTGAGTAGGGTGTCCATGGGTAGCCTTGTTCATGTTGATTGTGGTAGCATGGAGGTGACTAGGTAGGTCAATTGGTTAGCTAGATTGGGGGTTAGGTTGGAAGAGGTGGACTCTGGTGGTATTGTGGTTGTGGATGGTTCAAGGTCTTCCTTGGTTTATGAGGGTGTTAGAATTGAGGGCCTTGGTGGAAGAGGGAAAGGTAGAGGTTTTCTCCCAAGGGGGATATGGTACCCCTAGATACCGAGGTAGGTTGTGTGTGCCTTGTGTTGATGGCTTGAGAGAATATTCTTGATGAGGCTCATAACTCTTCCTATTCTATTCGCCCCGGTTCTACTAAGGTGTATAGGGATTTGAGGGATGTGTTTTGGTGGGGGGGTATGGAGAAAGACATTGCCAATTTGTATCTGGTTGCCATAGTTGTCAACAAGTCAAGGCCGAACATCAAAGGCTGGGTGGCCTAACCCAAGACACAGAGAATTCCTACATGAAAGTGGGAAGAGATTAATATGGATTTTGTAGTTGGGTTTCCCAAGACTAGAAAGGGTTTTGATTTCATATGGGTTGTGGTTGATAGGATGACAAAATCGTCTCACTTCCTACCAATTAAGACTACATATAGGCTAAAGATTATGCTAGGTTGTACATTCATGACATGGTGAGGCTGGATGGGGTTCCTTTGTCCATTATATCGGATTGTGGTGCACAATTCACTTCATACTTTTGGAGGTCCTTCCAAGAGGTCTTGGAACCAAGGTAAAGCTTAGTACGGCCTTTCATCCTCAACAGATGGCCAAGCCAAATGAACTATCCAAACACTTGAAGATATGCTTATGGCTTGTATGTTGGATCTTAAAGGTAGTTGGGATGATCATCTCCCATTGATTGAGTTTGCATATAACAATAGCTATCATTCTAGTATTGGTATGGCTCCTTTTGAGGCTCTCTATGGTAGACGTTGTAGATCACCGGTTGAGTGGTTTAAAGTGGGAGATATGGCTTTGTTGGTTCCAGATTTGGTTATGGATGCTATGGAGAAAGTAAGGTTGATTAGGGAAGGGTTGAGAACGGCCCAAAGTCGTCAAAGGTTCTATGTCGGTGTGAGTAGGAGAGAACTTGAATTCAAAGTTAGTGATTTGGGCCTATTTGAAGGTTTCACTCATAAAAGGTGTGGTTGCCCCGGTGAAGAGGGAATTAAGTTCATGGTTTGTGAGTCTTTATAAGGGGTTGAGGAAGATTAGTGAGGTTGCATACGAATAGGAAGTGCCTTGGGATACAGATATGGTTCGTCCGGTTCTTCATGTTTCTAGGATTGAGGAGGTCTAGTGGAGAGGTTGGGTGGATATAAGTAAAGGTTGATTGATAAGGATGTGGTGTTCGTCAAGGCCTTTTGGAAGAATCGTCAAGTCGATAGTTTCTCTCGAGGAGCTGGAGCGGGCATGAAAAGGTGATATTCGAACTACTTTCATTCTATTCAAGCTTCTAATAGCACATCAAGTCCCTTTTCTTTTATGGTTCCAAATCTCATGTTCCATTCCCTAAGTCATTTGCATGTATTCATGTTTTTATTGACAAGGTTCATGGTGATTTTACACTTATGTTGAGATTTTGAAAATGGTGTTTTAAGTGTGTTGTTATATTTTTGCTGGGGCTGATTTCTTCATGATTGCTCTTCTTATATACATTTTCTTGACATACGGGGATGAATATTCCCAAGGGAGAGATATTGTAACGACCCTAAAAAGTGTCCAAAAATCTGCCTCAAAAGCGCCGAAATCATAATTCCATATATCTCAAAACTCGTGCGTGATATCGAAAATCCGACTTCATATTCTTGTTTAGGGGGTCAAGTTGAGTGGAAAATGGGTCTAACCCCGATTTTAGAGCAAACGAATTACAATTTCATTTCTTCCAAAAATCGAATTCTGGTGAGTGGTGCGCGTCATTGGCGCGGTGCACCACCATGTTATTTCTTGCCAGTTTTGTTGAGTTAGGTCCAAGGCTTTTGGGTCTTGGGCCTAAGTGTTCTCATGCGTGAAAATACCTAAATTTAGCCTTATTTCACCCTCGTAACATTCAAGACATTTCAAAATACTCTCTCAAACACTTAGACAATATTTCATCTCCGAAATTCAACTCTCAAAATTCATCTGGATCTTAAGGTTCTCAATCTAGCTTCAAGTATGCATCTCCAATCTTCTTCGAGGATTCCCCAAAGTCAAGGTATGTGGGTTTCATTCATGGGTTCCTTTCACCCATGATACCCAAGCTCTCTTTTACCTAAACTTGCATGTTTTAAAGTTGATTTACTCATGGGTCTTATCTATTATAAATTTCACTACACACCATGTTGGGGTTTCATGAAATTATGGTTATTTTAGCATGTTTTGAGCTATGAATCTAAGGTCTATTATGAGATTTGATGAAAGACTTTGATGTATATTGCTTGAGGGTGTTACCAAGTATCTAATGATGATTTAACATTGAATTATCTAGCATGATTCCACTTTTGAAATGCATGGTTTTACACTAGCACTACACACCCGCCAAGTGTTTGATAAAATGTCTGGGTTATGATTTCTTGAGGAATTGAAGGTCTAATGCACATCTTTTGAGTTAAATGACTAAATGATAATGAAAGGAATGTATGTATGTGATATTATCTATATGTTGTGTGGAAAATGACCAAGCCTCACTTGGGAGGTTATAGACCCAGGTAACCATGTTGAGGGGTGTGTACCTCGATCGCCTCGCTCGGAAGGTGGCAGGCCCGGCAACCATATTGAGGATTTTGTACCTTGATAACCATGTTGGGGGGTTTGTACCTCATCTACCATATTGGGGGTTTGTACCTCATCAACCACATGAAGGAGTTTGTACCTCATGTGCCTCTTCAAGGAGGTGGTAGGCCTTGGATATAAACTAATGTGGTCTCTCCTTGTGCATGTATATGTTCTATATAAGCATGATTTACTACAAGCATCATTCATACATGCCATATGGTTATATGCTTATTCATTGCCTATGTTATGCATTTTGTTTTTACGGTGCTTATCACTTGTTACATTGCATCTGACATACTTAGTATATTTAAACGTACTAACGCATACTCTATGCCTACACGATGTCACCATGTGGGAACTGGAACCCCGCTTGAGCATCTCCATCCACGTGGCTAGCAAAAGTTCACTTAAGCTTGTTGGTGAGTCCTCCATTCCGAGGACATTGCTTATGATCTCATGCTATGTTCTAAAACTATCTTTCCTTTATGTATACGTTGATTATGAGGGTGAGCCGGTTGCTTTTCTTGGCCTCCTCTCTTATCTATGTACTAGAGGTGTCATTGGGCATGTCATGTGTAATATTATAAGCTTTGACTCTCTCTTGACTCTTGTTGTTTATTATATGAAAGATGTCTCTTATCCCCGGTTGTCCCTGTTTTCTCTCTCTTGATGTTATTTTATTGCTTCCACGACCAAGGATGTGTAATGATATGCTAAGAGGCTTGCTTGGGTCCGCTCGGGTTCCCCTTGCATCGTGTCCCATCTAGGCTCTAGGCTTGGGTCATGACATGGGACCTCGAAAAACTTGTGATGAAGTCCATATTGGTCACTCCCACTTCCATTTGGGAATCTCAAAGTTTTGAGCCAACCCACATGACCTTTGGTGCTCAACTTTAACTTGTTGACAATTCGAGCACTTGGAGACAAATTCAGTAATATCCTTCTTCAGTCCACTCCTCTAGTAAACTTCCCTCAAGCCATGGTACATCTTGGTAGATCCAAGATGAATAGAATACCTAGAACTATGGGCTTCCACCTTAATCTTGTCTCAATCACCATCAACATTTGAAACACACAATCAACTCTAGTATCTCAGCACACCATCTCCCCTTTTGAAGAAAACCATTACCTTTTGTTTATGAACTGCTTCCTTTAACTGAAGTAGAACATGATCTTGGTCTTTTTTTCTTTCACCTTCGCCACCAGAGAAGAGGAAGACCTATTCAGAATATTAACTTTTCAAGATGAAGCCTAATCGGGCCAGTTTGTGTACCTCTTTAGCCAGTTCTTTCTTTCCCTCTTCAACATGGGTGCTACTCCCATTGATAACATGTTAAGAGAATCAACAACAATGTTAAATTTACCTAGGTGGTAGAGAATACTCATTTCATTATCCTTGAGCAACTCTTACCATCTTTTTGTCTCAGGTTGAGTTCCTTTGCAACTCAAAGAAAACACCACTGCCACTAACTCAAGATCATGAGTCGGGTAATCAGGCGCATGCACCTTCAATTGCCTTGATGCATAAGCACACAACCCAACACAATCTGAGAAGCATCACAATATACCAAAAATCCATTTACGTCATCCAATAAGGTCAAAACAGGAGCCGATATAAGCCGAACTTTCAAAGTTTGAAAACTCTTCTCACATTTATCCAACCATACAAACTTGGCCTTCTTTTGGGTCAACTTGGTCAATGAAGATGTAATAAATGAGAAACATTTAACAAACCTTCTATAATAACAAGCCAAACTAAGAAAGCTTTGAATATTCGAAGAATTCAATGGTCTAGGCCAATTCTTCACTGCCTTAGTCTTCTTCAAGTCAAACTTAATTCCATCACCGGATACCAAATGACCAACAAAAGCTACTTCACCCAACCAAAACTCATATTTTCTAAACTTAGCATACAATTTTTTTCTCTCTTAAAGTCTAAAGGACCTACGTCAAATTATCCATATGCTCCTACTCACTTCGAGAATAAATAAGGATATCATCGATGAAGACAACCATAAAATTATCAAGGAATGGCTTGAATACCCGATTCATAAGGTCCACAAACACGGCAGGAGCATTATTCAAAATAAACGAAATCACCACAAATTCAAAATGCCCATACCTAGTTCGAAAAGCCATCTTGGGAATGTTACACTTCCTGACCCTAACCTTCAATTGATGATAATCGAAACAGAGGTCAATTTTTGAGAAATGGGTGCCCCATGAAGTTGATCAAACAAGTCATTGATCCTTCGCAACGGATACTTATTCTTGATGGTTACCTTATTCAATTGTCTATAATCAATGCATATCTGAAGGAACCCATCTTTCTCTCCTAAAAAAAATAACATCGGAGCACCCCATGGAGATATAATTGGCCTAATAAAGCCTTTCTCCAACAAATCCTTCAACTCGTCTTTCAACTCTTTCAACTCAGTCGGTGTCATAAGATAAGGGATAATATAGATAGGTTGAGTATCCTGGAGAATATCTATGCCGAAGTCTACTTCCCTTTAGGGAGGAGTACTGAGCAAATATTCGAGAATTACATCCACAAACTCATTCACCACCAGAATCGATTCAGGAGTAGGTGACTCAGATTCCATATCTTT
Source organism: Solanum clarkiae (assembly GCA_011800125.2). NCBI lineage: Eukaryota > Viridiplantae > Streptophyta > Magnoliopsida > Solanales > Solanaceae > Solanum > Solanum clarkiae. Next base: position 2,021 of record JAABOM020092373.1, on the reverse strand, counting down.
AACCCTCACAATATGATAAATGCATCCCTTAGAAATCATCATTAGGCCTTAAGGTAGGAAATAAACAGACCTTTGATAGTGGAGTCACTACCCTTCTATCCAAGAATGCGCTTATTCGGAAATTGGAACTTGACTTTCCGGGTTCTACAATCTATAGAGGCATATAAAGCATGCAACCAATCCATTTGAGAATAATATCAAAATCAAACATCTCAAGTTCCACAAGATCACACGGAAAGACTTTATGCAAAAAAGAAATAGGACAACCCCGATAAACTATATGAGAAACAATAGATTCACCCACGGGAGTATAGACTGAAAAAGGCTCACTCAAGATTTAAAGACTCAAGCCAAAATTAATAGCCAACAGAGGTGTCACAAAAGATAAATTGGCACCCGAATCAAACAAAGCATAAACATGAAAATCAAAGACTTTCAACATACCGGTAACAACGTCCGGAGCTTCCTCCATGTCCTGCAAGCATGCAAAGCATAGAACCTATTGTTCCTGGGGGCACCACCTTGTAGAGCTCTTGGTTAGACTTAATTACCTTGAACGGTTTGACCTTTCTTCGATGCCTTTGGGCAATCAACAAAGCTTGTGACTCATCTCTCTACACCCAAAGCAAGCACCCGAACCCCATAAGCACTTCCTGGGGTGAGCCTTTCCACATATGTCACATCAAGAATGCAATGGTCCACCTTCAATTTGTGCCTAGGTAGAAGGCACTCTAGCATTACTAACCCTGCATTAGAACCTTGGCCCTGTTGGAAGCGACCATAACCATCACCACTCTTAGAGTTGGAGAACCCACCATCGCAACGGGCCCTTTTAGATTCATTCACCCTCTTCTCTTTGCACTTTTTCCTCTCAATCTATTCAACATATGTCATGAGCCTAGAGATGTCCATATCCCGAATAAGCATAGCCATATGACATTCTTTCACAACCAAGTGAGAGATCATAGAAATAAAGTTGTGCATTTTTGTGTGGGGCTCAGCCACAAGCATAGGAGCATATTTGGAGAGCTTTGTAAACTTCAGGGCATAGCCCCTCACACTCATACCACCCTGTTTGAGGTTGATGAATTCTTCCATCTTAACTTCTCTTAGTTTAAGAGGGAAGAAATGATCCAAAAATGCAAACTTAAACTCTTTCCAATTAACAGCATTACCACAAACCCTCTCCATCAACCATTGAGTGTATCACACTTGACCCACATCCTTCAACTAATATGCAGCCAACTCAACCTTCTCCTCAAAAGTCACCCCCATAACATTCAACACCTTAGTGAGCTCATCAATGAACTCTTGAGCATCCTCATCAGCCTTTGACCCATAGAACTCCAGAGGATTCATCCGGGTGAAATCTCTCACTTTAGAAGCCAGAGTGGGATCATAGGGAGGAAGTTTAGTGTGTCTAGTCTGAGCAGTCACCACTTGGGCAAGCATAGCAAAAGCCATATTAAATTCACTATCAGTGATAGGCTCTTCCAAAGGCCCTTGAGGAAGTTGGTCCTCATTACTCGGTGCTGGTCTTGGTAGAGGAGCTCTTCATGGAGGCATCTTTTGTAATGTAGCAACGACACCATCAGGATAAAGAAACCATAATATATTGTCTAAAGCACGACATAAAAATTGAAGAAGTGAGACAATTTCTAGAATGTCATCACAGCCTCCCACTAATAGGCATGGTGCACTTCACACCCATGAATAGTACTATATTCGACTTAGTATGTTGGACTCCGAGAATCATTTACAACCTAAGGGTCTAGGAGTGCCATAGCGAATGGGAACTCGAGAGTCCCTGAACAAGCCTCATAGCACCCATTCACATATCATCAATTCAGAAGTGTGTACGGAAAAGTAAACACATAATTCTAAGGGATGGTAAGATTCACGATATGGGGGTGTCGTCATAGGGATAGGGATTAAAATGGATTCACATAACACATAGCACATAAGGACTAAGAGGCGAGTAACCATGAATCACTCTATGGGGGCAAATACGAGACTTATGA
>JAABOM020092346.1:0-28338 GCA_011800125.2 Solanum clarkiae | reverse complement strand
CAACTCACGCAACATTCACAACACAATTTTTCCAATTGAATAGTTATACTTGATTTAAGAACTACGGGGTCTAACACTTTAATTGTGAATAATTATAACAAGGTGCTATTACCATCGTCTTTTTGGGAAATGGAAAAATTAAGGTGTTCATTTTGGAAAGGATGTTTTTGATTTGGAAGAGGATAAGCAGCGGATGTTTGAAGAATCCTCTAAATTGGAAAACTTGAGGATATTAAGGGGACTTGTAATTCATGAAGGTGATAGGGTGACATGTGTTGTTAGGGAGGTGTCCTAATCTTCAACAACTTGAAATTACTTTTGAGGAAAATGAAGATTGTGCAGAGCCTTTTTGTCTCAATTTAGAGAATCTTCCCCAGCTTCAAAAACTTGACCTTCCTTTACGTTGTCCCACATTGTATCCGGTTTACACTTGCCTTCAAATTTAAACAAGTTTAAAAGAGACTCATATAGAAAGTGTTATTCCCTTTATTGCAAGACTAACAAGCCTGAAGCATCTCCATTTATGGTACTCAGAACCCGGTGAGTGGTGCCTTGTAGATATCGCGTTCCATAAAATTAAGTTGTTGAAACTGGTGAACATATGTATCTCAAGGTGGAATGCCTCGGAGGAAACCTTTCCCGTTCTTGAGACACTTGTTATAGAAGAGTGTGACAAGCTCGAGGAGATTCCCCTTAGCTTTGCAGATATTCCAACACTAAAACAAATTAAGTTGATTAGGTGGTGGAAAGAATCTCCGGAGGCTTCAGCTGTGAGAATTAAGGAAAAAGTCGAAGCTATTGGAGGATGTAACCGTATCGATATCACTATCCAAGTAATTAAAAACAAACTCAATCATACGTTCTGTTTCGGAGTATCAACGTTCATATAATGTGCAAAGTATGTTCAATGCAGGATAGGCGCAGAGGAATATAAGGCCGCTGTGAATCAATAATTAAATATTTTAATTACGAAACCACATAATCGAAGTCAAACAACTGCATTTTAATTTCTTAATTTATTGCATTATAAATTCCATTAGTTATTGTACCATATATTACAAGAGTATATATTGAGTTAATATCTCATATGGCCACTCAGCCAATAATTTTTTTCATAAATTTTTTTTATAACCTCAAAGTTGAATATCTTACGTACAAAGTCACTCAACTATTGATATTCAAATAGAAAGTCAACCAACTAACTTAAAAGAATTATTATTATTTGTTGAAATACAGATTTTATTTAAGTTTTTCCTTAAAAAGATGGTCATTTTGATTATTTTATTAAATTAAAATAAAACTGCAACAGCTACCATTCAACGCTTTGGTCCTATCAACAAAATTCATCAACATTTTGTGCATTAAGTTTATCTCTTATTCTCTCAATTTATCGTTTCTTTTTATTATGATTAAGTTCACAATGCATGTTGTTGGAGTAGTAATAGATTCAAAAGCTAGGTATAGTTTATTAAGATACTTTTAATTTTTATTGACTATTTCTTGAGAATCAATTTCTTAGTCTAAGGTTATAGTAAAAAATATACAGCTATTATTTTTTGTTTCGAACTTTTAAAGAGATATATTATCTTAATAGGATTTTTTTAACTAGAGTGATATTTATTTTAGAACGGAGAGAGTAACTTAGAAAAGTAAACTTATTGAAAGTTGTGGTTTGTGTATAGGTGTTAAAAGTTAGTCGTCAAGGTAATACAAATAGTAGTACATAAGAGGGAGGTAAAATAATAGTAAATAGAGTACTGATACAAGCAACAAAAATCGTAACGTAGAGTATTTTTTTGTATAATTGTTTGAATATAACGATTTTAAATTTAAAATATTATAAATTAATCTAGTCTAATTTAGCTTTGAAAATTTATTTTAGTCTCAACTCTCAAAGAGCGAAGTACGGCAACTATTGAAAGGGAGGGACTTCTTCTTAGAGTGAATTTGGAGATGCATATAGTTTGAAGTCGCATAAAATTTATATAGTTTAGTTGATTGGTTACTTGAACTTTTAGCTTATTTATTGTAAGGATTTAATTCTTCATCTCATAATCCTTTCCTTTTATCTATCCCTCTTCTTTTAAAATCCCCATATTTTTGGATAGATTTGACAGGGAAAGCGTGTCACATGAATTCAGTTAGTATCTGAGTAGTTTGTGTTTGGGCGTTAAAATTATGTTTTAGTCATGGTAGTACATTTATTCATGAACTCGATAGTTATTTTTTAAAAAAATATTATGTAGATGGAAGGTCCTGCCCATGGGATTCATCCACTTGGTAATGCAAGCCTGTCGTCAAATATGTTCCTAGAGTTTTTGTTTAAACACCTTTCTGATTGGTCCATCGTCAATCGACTTTATCGAGAAAGATTATTTTTTTGCAAAATCACGTTAGATTTGAGGTTCAACATCCGGGATTTTCTTGACATTAATTTCTTACACGAATAATAGTGGATTGAATTTCCTAATGTTCAACATTTGTGGTTTGTTATTGCAGAGATGTCCTTACTCCTAATTAAATTTGTTATAGCTAGACGATTGAAGACCAATATGTCAGATGGTCTTTTACTGTAATCTCTTGCTGCCTTGTATAAACATCATGTCTGCCTTATGCATCTTTATGATTTAGGCCCTATTAGTCAAATGATTTTGGAGCAATCCTCATTGTTCTTAGTATATTATATAGCTAGAACCAAGTGTCAATCTGATCGAGTTGCTACTAAAAGAGTGATTTACTTCGCTAATTGAGCAATTATATTAGGGACTATATAAATAAATACGTCTTTATAATGTATCTAGCTATTGATATATGAATACGTTATATGTGTATTTGAAAGAGGAAGATACACATTTTCAAATCTTAAAATCTATTTATTTATACTACTTTTAAAAGCATGAACTCTAAAAATTTAAAGTTAAATTACATAAATACCCCTTGGCATTCATTTAAAATTTATTATATAAAAATTTTAAAATGATTCGAATTATATTAAATTCATGACTATATTAGTCCAAATAAATGTTATGGATTAGTAGAATTGGTTAATCATTAAAGTCCAATAAATACGAATTTAATTAAAAGAAAAAATTACACTAATACACGACGTTGTTATTCATAATCTCTAATATTGCTTCCTTTTACAAAAAATTACAAAAATCCCGATTTTTCCTTCCTCTCACATTATTTTTTATACTTACCCGGTTAAACTTTTAATTCAAACCTGTTATTATGCCTTGTTTAATGTGTAGAAGTCTAATCATTATCAATCACATTAATTTGTATTCCTTCACATTTATGGCTTAATTCAAATTTTTTCTTTCCATTTCTCTCTCCTAATTCATTTGTATTCCTTCACCATCTTCATCAGTCAAATTTGCACTCTCTTTCAACTTTTTTTTTAAAAAAAAAAATTCAATTGCATGGTTCAACAATGGATTATTTGCCTTCTTTTAGTTTGGGTTTGACCCAAAACACTGGTGAAAGTGGAGAGATTACACCACCTTCAGGAGGACTATCTAGAGCCGATGTTCACAATGGCGGGGGTGATAGTATTGATGGAATTATTAATAAAAAGATGATGCTTTGAAAGTTGTAGCATCACCCTCCAGTTCGCGTAGTCGGAAAAAAAAGGCAAAAAGGAGAAGGAATGCTCAACCCCCTGTTGCCGGCCCCACATTGCCAAAGGTAATTCAGAATTTTCTTCGTTAATTGGTATATTGTTTATATGTTTGTGTCGAATTTAGCCATGTACTCATCCAATTTTTGATACACTTGAGTTGCACATTGGTCGTTGATAACACTTTAGTTTTAGGGTTTTGCTCAGGTACATCATAATTAATCCATTATTTCCTCACCTATTATTCGTCTTTGTCAAGTTTGTATTCGCGCTTTATATTACAAGTAACATACACCTTAAAAGACTAATCCAGAATGTGTTTATTGATTCTTATTTTCAGTATTAATAACAAGTATCTATGTCTAGTGATACTAATGTTCAATTAGTATCTATATATCTGTCATTACAATTAGAAATTTCAATTAGTATTGATACCTTTATATCCAAGTATCAACATATATAACAATAAATTATATCATAGTTTTGCATTTATTTACAATAAATAACATAAGTATAGATCCAAGTTTATATATAGCTAAAATCTTGTTTATTTGATACATGCAGATTGATGCTTCCAAAACGAAGCAATACGGGTTGTTCAATGAGGTCCCAACTGATGAAGGAATAAAGGTCTGAATTTTGTTAAAACATCAATAAAATTCAAAGAACTTTTTTTTGTTAAAACAACTATAAGTGGTATTTAACTATTGTGGGAGGGGTGGGGAGGGGTGCAACACATGTGTTAGGAACGTGCACACATTGAGCTGTCAGCTGCTAAACCACATGCAGGGAGATCTGATCGAGTTTCTAGTGCATCAGCACTTAAAACAATGCGTTGAACAATGAACCAGCCATGAACACTCCTGAGGTAAACTATATTCGTGGAAAACAAAGTAGTACAACAGTTTCTTATACTTATTCCAATTATTGTTTATCATAAATTTCAGGACTTTTTTGCATTTTCTTAAGGAACAAACGAGGCAATCGATGAACTTATCCGCTAATTAGGTGACCCCATAACAGCCACACCTCTGAATACTTGCACTCAAGAAGAGATGAAACATAGTTCGTTTCTTATTCCCGATAGTCAGCTGCCTACCACATTACCGTGCAAAGACATTATATTGTATAATTCAATCAAGACCCCTCCCTAACGTAGTAAGAGGCCATCGAAGTTTCGGCAGTCACCATTTTTAGCATCTTTCAGTTCAAGTGAGAAAGGGAAGGAAAAAGTTATTGGTGCTAATTTGTATTGGATGGTGACATTTTTCAGGACACAAAAGTGGCTATACTAGGAAGCGTGATCTATCAACTTTTACAGAACTAAAAGCTAACCAAGCAAAAAGGAAAATATGGGATTGAGACAGAGTACGAAAGCTAAATCAAGAAAACCCATATCCAGCGAGACAATCAAGGAAAATCAAACCAAAAGGAATCTGAGCAAAATCTGTGAGAGGATTATGATATCACACAATCAAGGATCTTCATAAATCAGTCCAGCAATCAAAAAGAAAGAAAATAGCAATCAAGCAATCAAAAAAGGAAGAAGATTTCAATCAACCAATCAACAGGATATGCACAATCAACAAGATATGTACGAAGGATCCAGAAAGACTGCCTTCCAATTGCCTTGCCCTTATTCTTGGAAAGACGATCATCAATGCCTCAATCCAAGGATCAAATCTCTTGAGGTGTCATCTCTTCTATAAAAGAAGGTATTCAGATATCTCATCAAATATACAAACCTACTGCAATTCAAACCTTCTTCAATACTCTTCATCTTTAGAAAATTATTGTAATTTGTGGTCTTTATTTTACTGTGAAAGTAAAAGAGAGAAAAAAGAAGAAACATTGGAAAGAGAGGTGTGTATCAACAGAAAAACAAAAATAAAATCAAAAGGAGAGAAAAAAATTCTGAGTGTTTAGTTTCAATTTTTGTAACCTTAAAATCCATTAAAGACTTGAAGAGGTATCCCTTGTAATCCAAGGGGACTGGACTAGAATTTACATTGAATCCAAACCAGCATAAAAATATCTGGTATCAAAGTTTCTTTTTACGCACTTTAAATTTCTGTTTACTTGTTTATCTATTAGTCAACTATCTGCTTTGCTAGTTGACTATCCAAAGTTAAAAGAAAATAAACAAAAGTGAAGAAGCTTCAATTTACCCCCCCCCCTCCCGCACTTCAAATTGGTATCAGAGTCTGGTCTCACTAATTATTTTGTCTAACCATATGTTAGAAAAAAGATCATGGCAAACTAAAGTCAAACCTTTTGAGCACTATTTTAAGAGGAAACTTCTCAAACCAGACCTCCTTACTTCAATGGAAAACATTTCTCACACTGGAAAATCAGGATGGAAACCTTCATCAAATCCTATGATGTTAAGGTTTGGAGGGTCATCAAACTTGGTGATATACCCATTCCTGCTTCTAAACCTGCGAATTCACCAATCGCTGAAGGAAGTCTAACTACTGTCATTCCTAGTCTGGAGAACTATAATGATGAACAAATTGAGGTTATTCAGATAAACTCAAAAGCTAAGGATCTCCTATATAATGCTATCAATGGTGAAAAATATGAGAAAATTTCAAGCTATGAAACTGTGAAAGAAATGTGGGACAAACTGGAAGTCACTTATGAAGGAACTGACAAAGTGAAATAAATCATTATCAATCTCCTTGTTTATGAATATGTACTGTTCTAAATGAAAGAAAGAGAATCTGTTGAGCATATGATTGCACGACTAAGCAAGATCATTGGAGAACTCAAAGCTGCAGGAAAGGAATACGCTCCCATAGAGCACATAAAAAGAGTTCTAAGAAGCTTACCACCTTAATAGCATGCCAAGGTTGTCGCACTTGAAAGTATGGATCTAAAGAACCTAACATATGATGAGGTTCGAGGAGATCTCATTGTCTTTGAGAAAACGCATCTGAACTAAAATGGCAAAGAAGAAGAGAAGAAAAAATATGTTGCTTTCAAAGCAACTGATGATAATCTGGATGATGAAGACGAATTCAATAAAGATGAAATTGCACTAATCATAAGATCTGTCAAGGAGACATTTCAGCGCAATAGAAATCAAAGAAGAGGTAAGTCAAATAACTCCATAAATAAACAGATTACTAACTATAATCGTAATAATGACAGGTGTTATGACTGCGGCAAGTTTGGTCACATTGCAAGTAAGTGTTCTAAAAATAAGAAAAGATATCTTCAAAACTATGGAAGAAATAAGGCCCTTAGTAGCTGGAGTAATAAACATACGTCAGAGTATGATCAAGACGACACTGGAAATATGTGCTTCATAGCCATTGAAGAATCTGGTCAGGTAAGATTAGACTTTTGTAATAACTGCAATAATTTAATATCTTTACTAGACCAAGCCATTGTAGACTTAAAAAGAACATTCAAGATGAAAAAATCTTAGAACCATTCAAGATGAAAAAAGAGTTTTGGAAATTCAAGTCGAGGTTTGTTCTGTGGAAAGAGATCTGTTTGATGAAGAAATTTTTGAACTAAACAAATCTCTTAAAAAAAGCTCAAAAGTTTTCCTACCCTAATAAAGGAACTAAGTCAACTGGCTCAGACCAGTTGACTCATTTTCAAAGTGAATACTACAATCTGCCTGGGTCTGACGAAACTAGAAAAAACTCTTGTTATTATTGTGGTAAATATGGTCATTCTTATTCAAGGTGCAGATATCATCTTTCCAAACCCACTAACCTGGTTTGAAAAATAAAAATAACCCTAACCAAAAAGGACCCAAAACTCATTGGGTACCTAAAAACAAATATATCTTGTTTTGCAGGAACTCCGCGTGAAATCTAAAGGGAAATGGTATCTTGAAAGTGGATGTTCAAATCACATGACGGGCAACAAATATCTATTCAAATCACTAGCTGAATTTCGAGGCAGAAAAATTTGGTTTGGTGATAATTCAACAGGAACTGTCGTTGATATTGGAACAATTGCCTTTAATGAAACATGTGAAATTACTAATATATATCTTGTGAAAGGATTAACGTAAAATCTGTTGAGTATCAGTCAACTATGTGATGCCGACCTTGAAGTAAGATTTAAGAAAACTGGATGCATCATTAAGGATGTTTCAAGAAAGGCACTCCTTCCAGGAAGCAGGGACAAAAATGTATATATTTTGGACTCAGTCAAAGGATCAACTGATCACATCTGTTTGGCATCAATCTATGAAGATCCTTGGATATGGCATAAAAATCTTGGACATGCTAGAATGAGGCTAATTTAAAAGCTTACAAAATTAGAACTTGTAATTGGACTTCTAAAGCTAGACTACACAAAGGAGCTTATCCATGATGCTTGTCAAATGGGTAAGCAAACAAGGAACTCTTTTCAATCTAAAGACATTGTCTCCACTACAAAACCTCTTCAACTTCTTCACATAGATCTTTTTGGTCCAACTAGAACAGCAAACATTGGTGGTAAGAGGTATGTATTTGTTATTGTAGATGATTTCTCTCGTTTTACTAGGGTTATGTTTTTAGCTAACAAAGATGATACTTTAAAGAATTTTGAGCTCTTTTGCAAGAAAGTATAGAGGGAAAAAGATTACTATATCACTTCTATAAGAAGTGATCATGGAGGAGAATTTGAGAGCAATGCATTTCAAAAATTCTGCAATGAAGAAGGGTACTCCCATAACTTCTCCGCTCCTCGCTCCCCTCAACAAAATGGAGTAGTTGAAAGAAAGAAAAGAACACTTCAAGATATGGCCAGAACCATAATTTGTAAACACACCCTTCCTCACCACTTCTGGGTAAAAGTGGTAAGTACTGCATGTCATATTCTTAACAGGTGTCTAATCAAGCTAATTCTCAAGAAGACTCCATATGAACTGTAGAATGAAATGAAGCCCAATATTAGCTACTTTCATCCTTTGGTTGCAAGTGTTTTGTGCATAATAATAATAAGGAAAATCTAGGTAAATTTGATTCTCGCAGTGATGAAGGTATCTTTCTTTGTTATTCTGCTACCAATAGAGCATATCGAATTTTCAATAAACGTACTTCTACTATAGAAGAAACCATTCATGTTATGTTTGATGATTCTAATTCAATTCCTGAGAAAAGATACAGTTCTAATAATGAAGATACTACTAATAGTGACAAAATAGGACCTACAACAATTACAGAAAATGACCAGTCGACTACTATTACAGAAAGTCAACTAGCAGTTGAAAATGTTCCAAATGAATGGAGAAGTGAGCTTGATTATCGTAGAAAGTTCATTATTGGTGATGTCCGTGATGGGATAAGAACAAGGGCATCCAGCAAAAGAAATGCTAACATAGCCCTTATATCCTAATTAGAGCCTAAAAAGGTAAAGGAAGCTTTGAAAGATAGTGACTAGGTAAAAGCAATGAAGGAGGAACTGGATCAATTTGAAAGAAATCAAGTCTGGACCTTGGTTGCCAAACCTGAAAATGTTGCTATCATTGGCACAAAATGGGTTTTTAGAAACAAATTAAATGAGGCTGGAGAAGTTACTAGAAATAAAGCAAGATTTGTCGCTCAAGGTTATTCTCAACAAGAAGGAGTCGACTATGAAGAGACTTTTGCTCTTGTAGCAAGATTAGAGTCTATTCAAATTCTTCTTGCTTATGTTGCTTACAAAGGTTTTAAACTATTTCAAATGGATGTTAAAAGTGCTTTTTTAAATGGTTTTATTAAAATCCAGATTTTCCTTATCATGTATTCAAACTTTCAAAAGCTCTATATGGACTCAAACAAGCTCCCAGAGCTTCGTATGATCACCTAAGCAAATTTCTTCATTCTCATGGTTTTTCTAGAGGAAGCATTGACACTATCATACTTATCAAAAATCTTTCTCTGACAATATTATTATTCAAATACATGTTGATGATATTATATTTGGTAGTACTAACCCTGATCTGTACAAGGACTTTGCCAATCTTATGCAAAGTGAGTTTGAAATGAGCATGATGGGTGAGTTGACCTTCTTTCTTGGTCTTCAAATCTATCAAAATGATCAAGGTATTTTTATTTGTCAAAGCAAGTATGCATTAGAAATTATTCAAAAGTTTGGTATGAAAAATGCTAAATCGATCAGCACTCTCACGAGTCCCTCTTGTAACTTGGACCTTGATCCTAATGGCAAAAGTATTGATGAAACCAAGTTTCGAGGTATGATCAGATCCTTACTCTATCTCACTGCTAGTCATCCTAATATCACATTTAGTATATGTAAATATGCTAGATTCTAATCTGCTCCTAAAGAATCTCATCTTGCAGCTGTTAAAAGAATTATTCGGTATCTAGTTGACACCATCACTTTTGGACTATGGTATGAAAAATTCTCTACACTTAATCTTCGTGGATTCTCAAATGCAGACTATGCAGGCGTTAAAGTGGATTGAAAAAGCACTAGTGGTTCTTGTCAATTTCTTAGGAATTGCTTAGTTTCTTGGAATAGTAAGAAACAAAATTGTGTATCCATTTCAACCACTGAAGTTGAATATGTAGCAATTGGATTATGTTGTGCTCAGATTTTATGGATTATTCATCAATTATTTGATTTTGATATAACTGTCAAACCTGCCCAATTATTATGTGATAATTCGATTGTCATTTGTTTGTCTAAAAATCAGGTGCATCATTCTAGGGCTAAGCATATTGATATCAAGCATCATTTTATTAGAGATCATGTTTTAAATAGAGACATTGAAATTATTTTTGTAAACACTAAAAATCAATTGGCAGATATTTTTACAAAAACTCTTTTTGAGGAAAGATTTAGCAATCTCAGAAATCTCTTAAAAATTATTTCCAAACTATTTTAGATTATTTTTGGAAAATGCTGCATGTATTGACTGTATATGTGGAAAATTATTTCTTTTTGAAAATTATGTGTTGCATTTATTGAGATTCCGATTTTGTTCCTTATGTGCACGGATTCCTGGTGCTTTATTAATTACCTTGCATTAATTTTTGATGACTGGCGATTGATTTTCTCCATTTTTGTTTCGTGTGTCAGTCCCCTTTCCTTTCATGTCCCGTCAGTTCAGACTCACCTTCTTCTCTTCATCTTCCCCTTCTCTTTCTTTTCAATCCCCTTCTCCTCCATATCTTTCATCCCTATTCGTTGTTTTTCCTCACCATGTCTCCTCGAAAAATTTCCAAGTTTAAAGGACAAATCATTGCCCATTCCCCTGTTCCAGTGGACTCTAATAATTCCTCTACACACTCATCCCCTCCTTCTTCAACTTCTCCACTAGTCTCCTCTCTCAAATGCCCTACCTCTGTCCATCCCTCCAGTGGTCAAAAAAGAAAATGTCTCTTTGATTTTGATAAGTCTTTTGATGTCAAGACTGATTTTGGTACTCTTCTAATGAAATCCTCTTCCAAATTCTTAAAACCAAGGTTATTGTGTATGGACGTCTTGTCAACCTTGATCTCCTCTTGACTCTTCACTGACCCATCAAGGAGTTTTTTGAGTATCAAGGATGAGCAAATGTTTTCTATTCCTCTCCAAAAGTGGTCTATGAGCCGTTAATCAGACTTTTTTACACCAACCTTCGCTTTTCTAGGCCTGGAGAAGTAGAAACCCTAGTTCTTGGTAAGCGGATCTTGTTGGACTGTGACATTCTGGAAGACATCTTGACATTCATTAATCTGGGTTCTCTGGTTCTATTAAAAATTCTTGGCCCTCTGATTTTGAAGTTACTTTTGAAGAAGCAAAAAAAGCCCTTTCATCTAATCCCTCTGGTCCGTGTCCTTCTATTCTGGGTCCCAAAGATGTCTCTTTTGAACCCCGTATTATTGCACATATAGTGGCAACCACCCTTCTTCCAAGAGCAGGCTCGTTCATTTCCCTATCTGTGTGTGACACTTTTTGCACCTTCTGCCTTCTCTCTAAAAAGAGATTCAAGCTTTCCTACTTTATCCTCAACTACATGATTGACTCTACTATTGACCCCTCCCTCCCCCCCAGTCTTCCTTACGGGATGATTATCTCTCATATCCTGGAAGCCAACTCTATCTGTCTCATAGATATTCCCTCAGTTAATATGAAATAGTATTACAATTCTAGGGCCTTTGGGAATATGGGCTATGTACTCTCCAACGACTCTTGGGTTCTCAAATCAGACTCTGTTGCCCCTGCTTCTCCACCTGAACCCTCTCTTTCCATCCTTGTTGTTCCTCCTCCTCTCGACTCCAAACTTCTTGACGATATTCTCTCTAGGATCTCAGGGATGGACGAGAAATTTGAACCCTTCAAGACCTCCTCCTCTCTAGTCATTGCAAGTTTGAATCTGTTGCTGACTCTATAGAGAAGATTCGAGCCTCTACAAAGGAAACAGGTACTGATGTGGCCAAAGTACATCTTAATCTAGACTAGGTTATCAAGGATGCTGCAAAATTTGCTTAGAAGGTTCAAACCGGTTCATATGAACTCTCCACCTCTCTGATTACTATGATTGATAACTTGAAAACGTCTCTTGTGAACATTCTGACGTATTTTCTTCGTCCTCACAAATAACTGTCTGTTATTTTTTTTTGGATTGTTGCTAAAGGCATATATTCCCTAACTTTGCTTATGTGTTTGTTTTGAAAGACTGCTGTGCTAAGAGCACTATTAAATATATCTTGTTTTGGGTATGTTTCCTTTTTGCTGATGTCAAAGGGGGAGAATATTATGTAGTATGTGTGGCATGTTTTGCATTTTTTTAGTGTGTTATTTGCATGTGCTATCTTGCAGTAGTAAGTCATCTAGCAGGTATCAACTCAGGGGGAGCACACAACTCAACTGTTCAGGGGGAGCAACTTCAAAGCAGTCGACTACCTTTAGGGAAGTTGACTACATAACCCTTTATTTTCATCATCAAAAAGGGGAGATTGTTGGTGCTAATTTATTTTGAATGATGATATTTTTCTAAACACAAAAAAGGTTATACTAGGAAGCATGACCTACCAGCTTTTGCAGAACTAAAAGCTAACCAAGAAAAAAGGAAAATATGGGACTGAGACAAAATACGGAAGCTAAATCAGGAAAACCCATATCCAGAGAGACAATCAAAGCAAATCAAACCAAAAGGAATCTGAGCAAAATTTGTAAGAGGATTATGATATCACGCAATCAAGGATCTTAAGAAATCAGTCTAGCAATCACGAAGAAAGAAAATAGCAATCAAGCAATCAAAAAAGGAAGAAGATTTCAGTCAAGCAATCAACAGGATATGCACAATCAACAAGATATGCACGAAGGATCCGGGAAGACTGCCTTCCAATTGCCTTGCCCTTATTCTTGGAAAGAAGATCATCAATGCCCCAATCCAAGGATCAAATCCCTTGAGGTGTCATCTCTTCTATAAAAGAAGGCATCCAGATATCTCATCAAATATACAAACCTATATCAATTCAAACATTCTTCAATACTCTTCATCTTTAGAAAGTTATTATAATTTATGATCTTTATTTTATTGTGAAAGTAATAGAGAGAGAAAAGAAGAAACATTGAAAAGAGAGGTGTGTATCAACAGAAAAACAAAAACAAAAAAAAAGGAGTGAAAAAAATTCTGAGTATTTAGTTTCAATTTCTGTGACCTCAAAACCCATTAAAGGCTTGAAGAGATATCCCTTGCAAACCAAGGGGACTGGACTAGGATTCACATTGAATCTAACTAGTATAAAAACATCTGGTGTCAAAGTTTCTTTTTACTCACTTTAAATATTTGTTTACTTGTTCATCTGTCAGTTGACTATCTGCTTCACTAGTTGACTATCTAGAGTTAAAAGAAAATAAACAAAAGTGAAGAAACTTCAATTCACCCCCACCCCCCACCCTCCACCCGCACTTTCAAAAGTGTCTTACAAGATTCGACAGAAACACCCTTTCGATGGATACAAAAATTTTTACGAAGATCCAATGGATCTAATCCAAGAATATGATACATGGATTGCGAAAGGTTTACTGTTAACACACCAGAGGAGGTAAGTCCTATTGTTAAAAATTTATTGTGTTTTCTTAACATTTTAATCGGTTTACTAAGTAAATATCCATATTTGAATAGGAAAGTGGACGTCAATCATTATAGTACCAAGTCCATTTCATTAGGGGTTTCTAAGATCGAATTTGTTATGGGTACTCCTATCAGCAAAGAATGGTTCTACCTTATTCACGGGACAAAAGGTGTCAGAAAAATGAGGTTAGTTTTAACAAATATTATTTTTTGAAAATTGTATTTTCCAATTTCAAGTATCATTTTCCCCCCTTTTTATTGGTTTTTATGTTATATGAAACTTAATATTGATACCTAATCGAACCTTGATTCTACTTTCAATTCATATTGCAGCTATTTTTATAAGTAAAAAAATATATATAGCAATACATCTAGAAGTAGTGGTTTTGTGGTTCAATTGAAATCATAAATTATCCCCACTCATACACTACTCGCATTATCATTTCACAAAACTTCAATTTCTTAAGTTTGAAAAAAATGTACCCAATTGTCTGATACTTGTTTCAATTTACATTTAATTATACTTTCTAACAATGGTTAATCATTTCTTTACATTGTCACGATAAACAGCACTTGGACGTCATTTTATACTACCTCAGGAAGAAATCAAAGACTCTATTCAGCGATTGTTACAGATTCACAACTGCAATGTGCATCATCTCAAAATAGATTAGTGTCACCCATGCGAGGTACTACGATGCTAAGGATGACAATGAAATCAACACTCCGGAATCCATTGCACGTATATTAGCTAATTGAAAGAACGAAAGGTATGTCAATAACATAATCAAAGGCTATTGTATCCCAGCTGGCATACCATGACACTTAGTTGATGAAGTTTATGTTCCGGTAAATTATGACGATTTTCATTGGGTGCTAGCAGTAATTGTATTGAAAGAGAGGTTGATACGTGTATAGGACTCTTCTGTTGGATCAAGACACAAAAATCCAACCACTGAAATTGAAAAGATTGCTTTGATGTTGCCAACATACCTAGAGGAGAGTGGATTCATTGAGAAAATCGATCGCACTGATTGGGCTAGTGTTGATGCATACAACGACAAGTCGACGGGTGGTATAATTGGCCAACAATACTATTTAGATTTGAATACGTCAAAGGAATTTCTAAACAGAAGAGTGATAGTGTGTAAGTTTGTTTGCACATTTTTTATGAATTATACACCTTTTTCTCTCATTCTAATTAAGGTCTGATACATTAAACGCAGTGATTGTGGCGTCTTTGTTGTTGCATACACTGAATATCTCAGCGATGGGATACTTGTCCCATTAGATGCACTGGATACTAACTACCTCGAAGAAGATATGCTGCAGTTTTGTGGAATCATGGATTGAACAAAGCTGCAGATGGCTATATAAGTGAAAACGATGATCCCCCAGGCCAAAGGATGCGTACCAACAATCGGATAGCGAAAAATTCGTCATTCTCTCTTAGAGGTCCTCAGCAAGTGAAGCTCTTAATTCCATGCACTTATTTTTTTATTGGTGTCAAATATTACCTATTTTGCTTTTTTTTTTTTTGATACTTTGGGAATTATGTAAATTGTATTTGATTTAAGTATTTGGTTTTGTTTGAACATGATTATTTGCATTCAGTGAATGGCAACACTTTTTTTATAATTTTTATTTTGGTCCATCATTGTTTACATGTCATAGTATCTAATAATTGCAATCTAACTTTAATTAACTTGTCTATTCAATAACTATTGAAATGTCAATTTTACAAAATGTTAGTTAACTTAGTATCCATATTAATTGAAGTTTATTTTACTAGTTGATACCTGAGTGCAATTAAAATTGTACCTAATAAATGAATATTTCCATTTCAAGGTGTCCATGTAATTAATTCATGCAATATAAATAGTAAAAATATAAATATCTGATATTTGTGTATAATTAAGATTGTGTCCAACAATTGAGGATTATTCTCGCTATTTGAGACTAATTAACTTAGTATCCATATTAATTGAAGTTTATTTTACTATTTGAAACCTAAATGCAATTAAATTAGTATCTATTAAAATAATGTTTCCATTTGCAGGTATCTATGATAGTTGATACCTGCAATATAGTTACATGATACTTGGGTATAATTAACTTTGTGTCTAACAATTGAGGATTATTCTCATTACATAATATTTGAGACTAATTAACTTAGTATCCATAATTACTTAAGATTTTTCATACTTTTTGATACCCGAGTTTACTTAACTTAGTATATAATAAATGAAGATTACATTTTGAAGGTTATCCATGATTTCTGATACCTGCAATATAATATCTAATACCTGACAAAATTTGTTCTAAAAATATATTAAATTTCGCATCACATTAACAATTATAATACGTTTTTTATTAACTGAAACTATAAGTGCATAGAGAAAATGTCTAACTCAATTTTTTTTTGTTTTTGCTTTGCTTCACCAGTGTGCACACCGCAACTATCATATTGATACCAAATTATTTTCTAAATTTATTCATCAAGTATAGCCAAACATAAAGAACAATACAACTATCTATCTAATTTATAATAAGATCCTTCAAGACTTATTGAAAACCTATTATATATGTCAATAACAGTGACATACAAGGAAATACTTAGAGATATGTGTTATGTTACGAATTTAATAGAATTTATTTGAGTTGTTCAATTCATTTAACTTCTCCATATACCAAAAACATAAAATATAATTAAACAAATACCAAAAAAAATGCATTCGATCTACAGTGGCTCCATATAACATTAATGCATTTATTACCATTCAACATTACTAGACAAATAATGACATAGGAACAATTGATCCAACATTCACTTTTCTTTGGGAAAAAAGCTACACATTTGTCAATTATGTCCTTCATGCCCAAGCTTACTGCAACAGTTAGAAGTTATAGGTATCTTCTCCCAGCACTCTTTTTCCTCCCCTTTTTTGGTCTTCTCGACAGTCTTTTGTACTTGGATGGAAAAACAACTTCTTCAAGAATGCTACTAGGCACATTTCAATCTGCTCTATCTGGCATTGGCACCATCGGCACGTCATATGTATTCGAATAAGGCTTTCGGATTATAATAATCAGAACAGTATGAAAGCATATCAACTACATTTTTACTCTTCACAACAACAATTGCGTGTGGACATGGTGTTTCATCAATTTGAAATTTTTCACATGTGCAAATTTTCTTTCAAGGCACACGATGAACCTGTGACCACTATCATAAACAGAAAAAATATACTCCGAAGATGGAACAACCTGCAGCAAAAAGTTATCTGATACCTTAAAACAATATTAGAATCAATGACACATTAGGATTATATGCATATCTTCATATGCAAACATTTTGCCATATTAGCAACCAAAATATCCTTAAATTTTCTCCCTAGGGTATCTTTCATATACGAACCCCTTTCTCTATTTTTGCAATTCCACGAACCAAACAGAATCTTTGTTTTTTCAAGAAAATCTATTGTAGGCAACTTTAATTTCTAGCCTCAACAAGGCAACCAGTGATACATTCGGCTATGTTAGAAGTTACCGACCAACCTCTATTCAGATACTCTTGACCACTTTTCATACCCAGCATTTTCCAGATACTCTTTTACCCTGTGATCAATTTTAACCACCTTCACCATTATTTTGTTGAAATCTTCCATTCTGTAACACTTAGCCTTAGTATGAAATTTATCACTTCAATGCATTCTTGCTCTTACTATAGTTCATGTAAACATTCTTCCAAAGATGCTAGATACATGCATAATATGGACAATTCGGGAAGACAACACTCACACTCTTCATTATACTTTTGTTTCTATCAGATATAAAACATAAATTTTCTCTCTCTCCAAATGCATTTTTGAATTGTTGAAAGAACCACGATCATGAAGAATCATTCTTAGTATCAACTACTCCATATGTCAAAGGAAATATGCATCCTACACAATTTAAACAAAATTAACTTAATATTTTGTTAGCTATTGAACTTTTACAGCATATGTCATGCTTCTATATCTTTCTTACATACATAATCAGAACACACATACAAAAATATTTGACAAATTTGATATCTGCACCATCAAATGTACTCACTGATATGAATGTCCCTTTACATGAACCACCAAGATGCGCACCATCAATAACAACCACTGGTCTGTAGAACTGGAACCCTCAAATTAATGGGTGCAATGCAATGAATAGGTACATGAACTCATTCGCATGAGACTTTAGCATTCTTATATAGAAATTTGGATACACGGTATTTAACATGTGAATGTATTTTGGCAACTGTCTGTATCCATCTGCTGGCTTACCCCTTATCATATCTAATGTCTGCTCCTTAGCACGCCAAACCTTTTAATACAAAATGTCAACACCATAAGCAGCTCTAACATTGTGGATTATATCGTTTGGTGTGTATTCTTTTGTGATTAACTAGCTTTGGTGCAGTTACACCACTAACAAACGAAGTGTTGCTTCAACCTTGTTAAGTAGTCTTTTCCTCATCATACACATATGTGTACCATTGAAATATCTTATTTTAAATATCTCTGTATTTTTTCAACACGATGAGTTCATGCTCCAGCAACAGTCATCAGAGAAACACTTTAGTACATAACTGCAATATTTTTGTCAAAATATGTGAAAACTAAATAAAATATCAACACTACTAACAAAAACATACAAACAACAATATCTTGTTTTACAAGTGATAGTTATTTGATACCAAAAAAGATTAAAACCACGATCATACAATTCTATAACTAATTAATTTACTAATTTCGTACCTTTCACGGTCGAAACTTTTAACCTTGAATGTGAAACCCCTGTGCACCTTATACCTTGCCGTAACATCAACTAAAGTTGCTTTGTCTTTGTACATATTTTTAACATTCACGTCTACATTTGTTTAATCACAAATTATATTTGACACGTCAACATTAGGTACGTAACAAGTAATCATACTTTTCGATTTGATTATTCCAAATGACGCATCAATCATCGATGTATCATCTCCCTTAAAATTACTGGTATCAACGCATAAGGGGTATATACCAAACCCAAGTTCCCTTTTCTTAATTTCTACATATAACTTCACCCCCATGTCATTGCGAATACTAATTGGAGAGAAATTACCTTCAACAACATACCAAATTTTGATTTTCTTCCTTTGTTCGTCAACACCTAATTCAACAGTAATGGCAACTTTGAGGTTAGAAAATGAGACATTGCCTCCAACAACAATTTCGTCACTTTTATATCGACTATAAACAACGTCCGACTCCCAGATTTCACCATGTCGTAACACTATTGAAACATTCATTGTCAATATTTGTTTTTCACGATCGTAAATCTTGATGCGTCAACAAAGTACTGTGATTATTCATTTTTAATTTGAATTTTATTAAAATTAGTCTGTTACGTATTTGTTGGGTTTGATTACTGCAACTGGAACATTTAGGCGTGATTTAAGGGATCACAATTAGTGCGACAATTTGTTTTCCTTTTTTATCGCAACATCTGGCTAAATTATGAAGTACAATATCAAGTATCAATTTAGTTTTATTGGTATCACCATAAATGGTAAAAATTGGGATTTTAAGTAGTTTATGAAAAAGTTGAGATTTTTAGGAATTTTTATCTTGCACTAGGATTTATGTAATTTTTGCTAATTAAAACTCATGTTAATTGATTTGGGCTACAATAAAAGATTCCAAATTAATAAGCCCGATATTATTTCATCTAAGAGGCCCATCTTGGTGTCACGTGTCAAATGTTGCGGCAACCCAAGTCCAAAGAAGAAGCCAATGGGACCATGCCATATGTCAAAATGACAAGCCTTTTTATTTAAAGCCCAAGATATCATGTCACTTAAATTTGATTGGCCGAAAGGAAGTCTTTCCTATTATAATTTTTCTATTCTACAACTATAAATAGAGGTCTTCATAATTCAAGGGAGAGAAGAATTCTAACAAAAAAGTTAGAGAAAGTTCATGGATCAAACGCCACAAATTTCTCTACAAAGTTTAAGAATTCAAACATTCAAGCACTCAAAGTTCGAGAACAAACTTAAAAGCTCTTGAACTTAAGATCAAACTCAAGAACAAATTCAAGTTTCAAGAACAATATCAAGAACAAATTCAAATTCAAGATCAAGCACGAGCCCTTGAATTTACACTTGAAAAGGCGAATCAGAGGATTTATAGAGATTGTAACACTCGCATTTTGAAATCAAATGCTATAAATTATTCGCGATATTTTCGTTCTTGATTATTATTTTCTCGACATACATTTATCGTCTACAAATTCTGGAACGCCCAGTGGGACAATCTCTAACTCTCATCTCAACTTTTCAAGCATCAAAGAACATTCAAATGGCTTCCAAGAAGATTAACTCCCAATCATTTTCTCCATGGTTGCTGACTCAAAGTTCTTTGCTAAAGTGGAGGGAATTCTTGATGTTACCTTTGGGAGCTTTGGTGCTGTTATGAGGAGCAAGGCTACCATGCTAGGACAAAAAACACTTCATGTGTTGTCCACATCAACTTCTGTCTTTGGGTCTTCAACTCTGAAAGGAGTAGGATCCTCTATAAATGTTGCGGATAGAGGAACCAGCATTGCTGAAAACATCAAAAGAACTTTAGCTTCACTTGAGCTTCCTGGTTCTAAGAACTCCATCATGAAGAAAGACTCGCGTGATGCGAGTCCTGTTAAGATTGACTCAAACAAAAGTCCATTGCCAATGGTTATGCAAGCGATGGTAACTAATGCTTCATCCATGGAGGAGCAACTTATGACTTTGGCAAAGATGATTGAGAGATTAACCAAGCACTTGCAAAGTCAAGAATCTCGCATCAACAAGTTGATAGATAGGATGGATAGTTTAGTAGATGGAGAATCTAGTCATGCGCCTGGAAAAGGCGTTGAAGTTCATAAGACTAAAAATCCTACAAAGCAAGAATCACATATCAAGGAGGTATTGGTCTTTCCTGAGGGGATGATCCCACTTGATCGATTGAAGGAATTCATTGAAGGGATTATCAAGGATAAGTATGAGGTCTCCACCAAGTCTTCCCACGTATATTGCAAGTCTTACATTACAAGGATTGATAACCTAAAAATGCCTACCGGCTATGAACACCTAAGTTCCAACAGCTTGAGGGCAAAGGAAATCCAAAGAAATATGTTACACACTTTGTACAGACATTTAATAATACTAGGACATATGGAGACTATCTTGTTAAGCAGTTCATCTACTCCTTAAAGAGAAATGTAATTGACTAGTCCGCTGATCTTGAGCCTAATTCTATTGATAGTTGGGAGCAACTGGAACATGAACTCCTTAATCGCTTCTACAGTATGAGATGCACTGTGAGTATGGTAGAGCTCACGAATACTCATCAGAGAAAGGATGAACCAGTCATTGATTTCATAAATCGATGGAGAAATGAGAGTTTAAATTGCAAAGATACGCTCAGTGAAGCTTCTACTATAGAAATGTATATCCAAGGGACGTACTAGGGGCTTCTTTACATATTACAAGGAATCAAGCCTGAGTCTTTTGAAGACTTGGCTACTCGTGCCCATGATATAGAGTTGAGCATGTCTTCTATTGGAAAGGATGGGATGCCTATTCATAATCCTTGCAAAGGAAAGGACAAATAGGAGCCTAGGAAATAGAGCAAATTTGTGCCCAGGAACGACAACAAAGAATGCATGAATGACAATGTGGCGCATCTGAAGTTTATTAGAAAAGAAAATAAGAAGCAAAGCGTGAAGACACTTTTCAAGAGCATCGAGATTGAAAGTGGACTTTGAGAGAGATGCAAGAAAAGGAATATCCTTTCCTGGATTCTGATGTTCCTGTTTTTTGATGAGTTGATTGAGCTAAAGCTCATTGAGTTTCCAGAGATGAAACAGCCCGATGAAGCTGGGAAGACTAATGACCCAAATTATTGCAAGTATCATAGACTTGTAGGTCACTCTCTTGAAAAATATTGTCTTCAAGGATAAAGTTATGTAATTGGCTAACGAAAAGAAAATCGTCCTTGATGATGGAAAGCAGAGATCTAATAAAATCTCTATCATATTTGGCTCACTTGACCCAATCAAATATATGCATCTGAAGAGGAAGGGTCATTAGAGCGAGAAAAGTCCCAAATTGATACAGATAATGATGAAAGCTGGATTCTTGTGACTAGGCGGAGATGTAACAAGACTAGTCCTCAGAAAGAATCATTTGAGAAACTAATTTGACAAAGGATAGTGAGGAGATCAAAGAAGCAGAAGTCAGTAAAACGTCCAAAGTGGTCAAAGGTAGAAGTACATCACTACCTAAAACAGTGATGTCCAGTAACTTTAGGGGAATTCCTGCTCAGTTGGTTATGTATGAAGGCTACTCAAGATAATGTTGAGGTATCTTATTTCAGTGTTGTTTAGGGAGAAGCATAGAATGAAACTCCATTAAAAGTGTCTCTTGCTAACAAAGAAGGAACAACAAGTGATATCTCACCAAAGATGTCTCCTGCGGACAAGGAAGAAGGGATGGGTGAAATCCCATCGAAAGCATCCCTCTCATCTTTCGAGAAGTCTATGGATCCTCTTCTTTAAGAAGTACATGCATGTGATACAAAGATCATATTTACAGATGATGATCTTCTTTTTGGTGAAACTCTAGATAATCGTCCTTTGTACTTGGTGGGTCACGTACTAGAGAAAAAGATAAATAGAATCTTGATATATGAAGGATTTGAGGTCAACATTTAGCCCATCTACACAGTGAAAGAGCTTAACATCATGACTGAATAACCTAGAAAAAGTCTTTTATTGATACAAGGATTCAATCAAGGAGGGCAAAGGTCTATAAGCTCTATTAAGCTGGAAATTCATATGGATGGTTTGTGATCAAGTGCATGGATGCATGTGATTCATGCAAAGACTTCATATAACATATTACTTAGAAGGCCTTGGGTGCACGAAAACAAAATTGTCTCATCTTCTTACTATCAATGCTTGAAGTACATCGAAAATGGAATTGAAAGGAAAATAGTTGCTGACAATAATCCTTTCACTGAAGTTGAGTCATATTTTGCCGATGCAAAGTTCTATTTAAAGAGTTATATTGTAAAAGGGGTAAACCTTGAGTTTGTAAAATCGACCAAACATGATAAGCTTAAAGGACAAGCAACTGATGTGACCATTGAAAAGGGAAAAGTCGATATTGGGGAGCCTAACACTTGTCCAAATAAGGGGAAGACCATGCCCTCAAAGGAAAGCCCGCCTCTACATTTTGTTATGTCCCAAAAATGAAAAAAGAGGAGGGTCAATCATCTGGTATGCAAGGGAATATGTTATAAGGGTTGACTCTCCCTATCAAAAAGGATTGATGCAATAAACTTCTCTTAAAAGCTGCTGGAAGTTTTGTGGCTCAAAATCCACCACAAGATGTGTCACTCCCTACAAAATGTACAGAAAGCTATGATCCAAATGCCTATAAGTTATTTGCAAAGGCTGCGTACAACCATAATGAGCCGTCTAGGCCAGGGAAACTCCCATCAGATGGCACAACTAGGCAAGCACGTGAAGGCTTAGGCTATAGCCAACCATCACCAGTTCACATCTCCATAAGAAGGGCAAGTAGTAACTACATTACTATAGAGGATGAGTGTGCTTTTTCTAACAAAAGGCCTTCTATCTTTGATAGACTCGAACAACATGCTGGGAGAACTTTTGTGTTCAAAAGGTTGGGCCCATTGAAAAAGAAAAATAACAAGTATCGGAAAAGTCACCTAAAAGTAACGACACTTGCTTCACCTATGATCCAAAAGGATTCCAAAGTATAATTCCTTCTAGGATGAAGGGATAAGTAGAACTCATAGTTTTGTGTAAAGAGGTGCTAAAAGGGAAGGCTCACACTGTGGTTTATACCAAAGAGCATGAGGAAGACGAAGAAAGCATAGGCTCCTCATGTTATGTTACAACTCAGATTGAGAATGATTCCTTTTTTCAAATGAAGATTGATGAAGATATGGGAGGTATTGCTTGGTGCAATCATATATCTATTAATGATAATGATCCACAGGAAGAGGAGGACACTAAGGAGGCCCCACTGGAATTTGAAGAAGGAGTGAAGACAACAACAGATCCCTTAAAGGAAGTTAACCTTGCACTAATGAAGATCCGTGGACAACTTACTTGAGTGATTTTCTAAAAGATGATGGAGAAATAGCATATATGAATATACTCAAAGAATATAGGGATGTCTTTGCTTGGAGCTATAAAGAAATATCTTACTTAAATCCCAAAATAGCAGTCCATCAATTGGCAGTCAAGCACGGCGCTTGTCCTGTCAAGAAGGCTCAAAGACGTTTTAGGCTAGACTTGGTTCCATTGATTGAGAAAGAAATTAACAAACTCATTGAGGTAGGCTTCATTCGTGAAGTTAAATACCCTACGTGGATTTCAAGTATCATTCACGTAAGGAAGAAGAATGGCCAAATTCAAGTTTGTGTTAACTTCAGAGATCTCAATAATGCATACCCTAAATATAAGTTCCTTCTACCCATTGCGGAGCTAATGATTGATTCGATTACTGGTTATGAGGCAATGTCATTCTTGGATGGTTCTTCTGGCTATAACCAAATTCGTGTGCCACCGCAAAATGAAGAACTCACAGCATTTCGCACACCTAAAGGTATTTATTGCTACACGTTAATACCTTTTGGTTTAAAGAATATTGGTGCCACATATCAAAGGGCTATGCAAAATATATTTGGCGACTTACTCTACAAAAATGTCAAATGTTATGTTGATGACCTGGTGGTGTAGTCGAAAAGAAGGCGTGACCACCTGAAAGACTTAAGAATGGTGTTTGAGTTGCTTCAAAGGTATCAACTGAGGATGAATCCATCAAAATGTGCCTTCGAGGTAACTTCTAGAGAGTTTCTTGTCTTCATTATGCGACATCAATGAATTGAGATTAATCAAGCCAAAGTTGATGCAATGTTGAAGATGC
Source organism: Solanum clarkiae (assembly GCA_011800125.2). Lineage (NCBI taxonomy): Eukaryota > Viridiplantae > Streptophyta > Magnoliopsida > Solanales > Solanaceae > Solanum > Solanum clarkiae. The sequence goes on along the minus strand of JAABOM020092346.1, from coordinate 3,675 downwards.
CTGAGACTCAAAACACTAATGAGTTGAAAAGTTTTTAAGGAAGGTTAGCCTACTTGAGAAGATTCATCTCGAATCTAGCTGGAAGATGCCAACCATTTAGTCACCTCATGAAGAAAGGGGTCTTTTTCAAGTGGGATCAAACATGTAGCAAAGCTTTTGAAAGTATAAAGGTGTATCTGATGAAACCTCCAGTTCTAGTAGCCCCGATACTTAGAAAGCCATTGATAGTTTTACATTGCGGCACAAGAAATGTCTGTGGGAGCCTTACTAGCTTACGAAAATAGTCAAGGTAAAGAATATTCTCTGAATTATTCACCAATCGAGAAGTTGTGTTTGGCATTAGTCTTTTTCAATTCAAAAAATGAAGCACTATTTTCAAGCGTACATCGTCCATCTTATTACAAATCCCATCAAATTTGTTATGTCGAAACTAGTCCTTAGTGACTGAAGCAAGGTGGTACCTTCAGTTCCAACAATTTATGATTGCGTATATCCCTCAAAAGGCTGTGAAAGGACAAGTATTAGCAATTTTTTGGCAGACCATCCTATACCAAACGATTGGAAATTGACTGACGAGCTTTCCGACGAGGATGTATTGGCCATTGAGATTCAACCTTTTTGGAAAATGTACTTTGATGGGGCTGCACATCATGGAGTAGCTGTTGCAGGTACAGTATTATCACTTCATAAGGAAAAGTCTTACATTCTCCTTCACATTGAAACAATGTTGCTCAAATAATGTCACAGAGTATCAAGCGCTAATACTTGGACTCAAAATGGCCGTTGACATGAAGCAATTACAATTGCAAGTCTTTGTTGACTTCAATTGGTAATCAAGCAACTTTTGGGAAGCTACAAGGTCAAAAAGCCTAAACTTTGTCCTTGTCACTGTTATGCCCAGAAGTTGATAGGATGGCTAGGAGATGTGACTTTACAACATGTGCCAAAGAAGGAAAACAAAATGGTCGATGCCTTAGCTGCTCTAGCCTTCGCTCTAACTCTCCCAGAGCAGACACAAGTTAATGTCTATAAAAAAATGGGTTTTAGCACCAAATGAAGATGAATATGAAGTAGAGTGTCTTGTTGTTGTGACCAAGGTTGATAAAGATGATTGGCGCCAAACTATTATCCACTACTTATGTTACTAGTACTCCCAGAAGATACAAGAAGAAGGATTGACATTCAGCGTCGGGCGCCTCATTTACTCTACTACAAAGACACATTGTATAGGAGATTATTGGAGGGAATACTATTGCAGTGTTTGGGGGAGGAAGAAGTGGCCCAAGCCTTGCTAGAGTCACATTCAAGAGTATGTGGATCAAATCAGTTTGGATCGAAACTCCACTTTCACATAAAAAGAATGGGGTATTATTGGCCAATTATGGTGAAAGATTGTTTAGACTATGCTCAAGGTGCAAGGCTTGCCAATTCCACACTAATTTCATACATCAAACACCTGAAGTTTTACACCCAACTATTACATCATGGCCATTTGATGCTTGGGGATTAGATGTTGTTGGACCACTGCCAAAATCTTTTCGGGGCACTTATACATCTTGGCTACAATAGATTTCTCAAAATGGGCTGAAACTGTAGCTCTTAAAGAAGTCAAGAAGGAGAATGTCATGAACTTCATTCGAGTAAACATTGTCAATCAATTTGGTATTCCACGGTACATAATAACGGACAATGGCAAGCCATTTGATAACAAGTTGATGAATAAGATATGTGATCTCTTTGGCTTTAAGCAGCGAAAGTTTTCTACATACAATGTTGTCGCCAATGGTCTAGCTAAGGCATTCAATAAGACCTTGTGCAATCTATTGAAGACAAATCTCTAAGTCCAAGAGAGATTGGCACGAAAGAATGGAAGAAGCCTTATTGGCACACAGGACAACATACCGTGCACCAACTCAAGCAACTCCATACTCACTTGCTTTTGGAGTTGAGGCAGTCCTGCCACTCGAGTGTCAAATACCTTCCTTGAGACTAGCTATCCAAGAAAGGCTCACTGAATAAGAAAATGCCCAACTACATCTTGCTGAGTTAAAAGAACTTGATGAAAAGAGATTAGAAGCCAAACAAAACCTTGAATGTTATCAAGCTCGTTTGTCTCGTGCTTTCAACAAAAAGGTTTGTTCGAGATGTTTTTAAGTTGGAGACCAAGTCCTTGCAGTGAAAGGCCCATTATCACTTCACGCATATGTGGTACAAGAACTAATGTGCTTACAAGCTTGTCTATGCAAATGGAATAAGGATCGGTCCTATAAATGCAAAATTTCTTAAGAGGTACTATCCTTAAGGCAAATGATGCTCCTTGAAGTACGAGTATAAAGTTGCATGATACTCCTGGATCGCATGAGTATAAACTGTGTACGGTACCCTAAAAAAAGTATCCTCTAGGTTGAAAATCTCAAAAGAGGCGGCCTAGGCAAAAGTTGGGACCAAAAAAAAACACTCCCCCTAGAACTATGTTGTGAGTTGATCTTCTTTATTGAGATACATAGGCACTTGGAATTATATTTTAGGTTCAGTTGCATGAGTGTTAAAAAACTATATGTCCCAACTTGATTCCTTATGGGTGAAAAGACCTACGGAATGTGAGCTCATTCAATAGCACGCTTGAGGCTTTCAAATTTGGTTAAGTTTGTAAATTGAAGTTTTCGAATTCCTCAAGTTTGCAAGATGAAGTCTACGAGTTGGTTCTCAAATTAACCAAGTATGCAAGTTGACGTGTTTGATTCTCCAAGTACGCAAATCAAAGTCTTCAAATTCTTCAAGCATCAAGTTGAAGTCTTTGATTCTCTAAGCATACAAATTAAAGTCTTCAATTTCTTCAGGTACACAAGTTCAAGCCTTCGAACTCTTCGAGTTACAAGTTGAAGCCTTCAAATCGTTCAAGTATACAAGTTAAAGTCTTCGAATACTTCGAGTTTGCAAGTTGAAGTCTTTGAATTCTTCGAGTTTGTAAGTTGAAGTCTTTGATTCTCTGAGAATTATGCAAATCAAAGTCTTCAAATTCTTCAAGTACGCAACTTGAAGTCTTTGAATTCTTTAAGTTCGCAAGTTGAAGTGTTTAAATCCTCCAAGCATGTGTGTTGAAGCATTTATAATTGTCGAGTCTGAAAGGTAAAGCCTTCAAGCTTTGACCATTAAATTTGCCTTTCTTAAGGGAAAAATGAGTAACTATTCTTTACATCGTGAGGATTCCATCAAATTGCCTTTCTTAGGGCAAAGACGAGTATCCATCCTATTATACCACAAGAATTTCTCTATATTGTCATGCCTTAAGTTAGATAAAATTTATCCCTTTGCACCTTAAGTTGGCTTTTTTGCAGGCTTATTCTTAAAAGGATCTCTAAATTTTCATACCTTAAGGTGGACAAAATTTGTCCCTTTGCACCTTAAACTGGCCTTTTCATGGGCTTATCCTTAAAAGGATCTCCAAATTTCCATGTCTTGGACAAAAATTATCTCTTTGCACCTTAAGATGGCCTTTTCACAAGCATTTGAAATATTGTCAAGCCTTGAGTTGGAAATTCCTTATGTTTAAACATTTGGAGCATGAAAAAGCTGTCACGCCCCAAGTCCCGTTAGAGCGGACTGGCACCCGTTGCTGATAAGGCCCGGGAGAACCAACCTGTAACTATGCACTTACTATACGTGTTATGAGGG
>JAABOM020092327.1:0-28342 GCA_011800125.2 Solanum clarkiae | reverse complement strand
GCTCTTAAATCGGGGTTAGACCCTCTTCCCCCACATTTGGACCCCCTGAACAAGAATCCGAAGTCGAATTTTTGAAAAACAAATAGCTTTTGGGATATATGGAAATTAAAATTATGGGCATTCTGAGGAACGTTTTTGGGCACTTTTTGGGGTCGTTACAATATCCCTCCCTTGGGAACATTCGTCCCTCAATATAAAAGAGACTTACAAGACAAAAGTGATCATCAACAAATCAGCTCCAACAAAAATGCAACATAACATGTAAAACACCATTTTAAAATTCTCCACATAAGGGTAAAATTATCATAAACTTGCCAACTTAAACATGAATGCATATGAATGACATGGGGACTGAAACATAAGACTTGGAACCAAATGAAGAACTTAGTCATTATCTTAGGCTTGATTAGAGTGAATGGGGTACGAATATCGCTCCCATACGACCGCTTCGGCTTCCCTGGAGACACCCTTGACTTGATGTTCCTTTCAAGAGGGCCTTAATAAACACCATATCCTCATCAATCAACCTCTCCACTCATCCATCCAACACCTCCGCATAGACCTTCCCAACTAACTAGTCCTCCACATCACCTACAATCTCAAAGAGTGCTATAATGCTAGAGCCACCAACACATCTCCTCAACCTAGAAACATGAAGAACCGAACAAACCATAATCATATCCCTAGGAAAATCCTATCCATATGCAACCTTAACAACTCCTTCTACACTCTAAAAGGACATCACAACCTATTCCACTTGTTGCCATGAACCACCAGCTCACCCCCTTGGGAGATAACCTCATTTATACCATCTCTTCACCCAAAACTTCCAACCCTAATAAAGCGGAATCAAGACCTTGCTTAATCTAGACCTCTCCAACCAAAGAAGATTTGGACCCATCAAGAATACTACACCACCATGCTCATCTTCCTCCAACCTAATCTCTCATTCTAGCCAAACTTTGGACCCCACTAGTCTCCTCCTTGCCATCATTATCCACACACACCAGACTACTTAGAGCACCAATAACAACACTAGCCCTACCGGAGAAACTAATGCACACTCATACCACAATCCTTAAAGAATTCTAACCACCTTCTTGCTATCCACAATGCACACCTATCATATCTAGCAAACAACCTCTCATCCTCCAAGAGTTGCAATACTACCCCCGAATAATTCACAAGCTCTAAACAAATCAATACCTCATCTCTTGAGACCACCACAAACATACCAAGGTAGGGTTTTAAGATCCTATTTATGAAACCCAATAGACACAACTGGTGCACAAGCCCACCTAACAACTCCAACAATAATCAAAATGCTCATTCTTAGTTCAAAAGGGCACTTAGGAATATCACCTACCCTCCTCCACACTTAAGGATAGAACTTGAACCTCAAATCGACCTTAGTGAAGTGACTAGCCCATTGTAGTTGATGAAATAGATCGATCATCCTCAACCATCATATTACAACCTTAGGGGTTCTACACTCCTTGGAAGCATGCCATGTAAGTAGCTCAAACTACCACAAGACCTCCAACCCATCAAGCTAAGTTCAACCAAGATCAAAAGACAAGGCTCTATACAACAAGAACATGGGGAAATCCTCATAGACGCCCCTCTCAATCCATCGGTGCTAAGTCCTCATCCCACAAGAATACTTATAATGTACATATACATACTTTTAAAGAGGCAATAGTCATTTTTCTTTCCAAGTCATTTCAATATACAGTTGGGCTTAAAAGCCAAACACCATTCACAATAATTCATACTTTGGCTCAAATGCCAAAATCATAATTTCGTAGTTATAATATCCATGCATAGGAATAGCCCATTCATACACAAAATGGTGCAAGCACCCCAAATACTCAATGAGCCAAAATCCAAAGACGTGTGTGTGATCACAATATTGTCATAACCAACATTTTGTCAAATTCATACCATAAAACAAAATTAGGTTAAACCTATAATATAATTTCTCAAAATAATCCATGTACATGAATGCATATGCTATGATCAATGGGGGGGTGACATTACTAATTAAGACTCAATCCAAAAATAATATTTATAATATGAAATTGAAGTAAAAACATAATTAATTCCACATTTAAATCCATATTGTAATCTCTCATGCATAAATAATTCAAAAAGGGGACATGCATGCTTATAATTTAATAAACCCAAAGTAAATCCTCATATAATGATTTAAATAACATTAAAATTATCAAATAAACACTACCCATGCATCAATAGAATTTTAGGAATCATAATATTCAAAACCCCAAATTAAAGTAAGCAAACTCCATGTAGGTTTTCTTGAAAAAAGTTTTGGGTCTCCTCGATTGGAAGCAATCAAGGATCAACCCTCATACACATGAATCCTACTAGCACCAAGGAATAACACAAGAAATATCAACTCCCGGACCTATCAAATCACCACACTCAAAATGTTGGTCACAACATTGTCCTTACTTAGGGTCAACTAAGTCATAGGGAAAGTAATAGAAGATAACCTATTCGCAACCTCCGGTATTAGCCCGCTAATCCCGAGAAGCTCCTAATATCTTATGGGTTCAAAGGTCTGGGCCAATCTCTAATCACTTTCGTTTTACTAGGGTCCACTTTAGTACCATCACCCGGCACCACATGACCTAGGAAGGCAACTTCTTACAACCAAACTTTCACTTCTCCAATTTAGATCCAACTTTCTTCGTTAAACTTGGTAGTACTACCCTCAAATTACTCACATGCACTACCTCATTAGGAAAATGAACCATCACATCATCACCAAAACCACCATAAGCCTATTAGAGTAGACACTAAAGATCTTAATCATGAGACTTATAGGCATAGCCGGTGTACTAGTCAAACCAAAAGATACTACCCCAATTTCAAAATATCGGAAAGGGACATTCAAGGCCTCATATACTACCAACACCAACTCTATAAACAAAACAACTTAGATTCAACACCTTCAATTCTCACAAGATGATAAATGCAACCCTCTTAGAGACCAATTGTACCTTAAGACATGAAATGGACCTATCCCCCCCCCCTTGCTATCACTTGACCACCACATAAAGACTCTTCTACTCAAGGATGGGTTCATTAGGGTTTCAGATTCTAACTCTACGGGTCCTACCACCAAAGGAGACACGACATGCATGCAACTATCCCATTCCAAGTACCATATCAAAATCTACTACATCAAATCCAACAAGCCACAAGGCGAGACCTAATGCAATTTGAACCCGGATCAAAACCTATGAACCTTCTAGCAGCAATATACTCAACAAAAGGATAGAAATCAAAAGTCTACACAATAACTTGGGAACACAAGAAGCTCCACTCGCAACCAAAAAGAATATAAAAGAATTCATGGCATATCAGGCCTATCAATGCATGCACAACATAGCCAAGGAAACTTCAAATTACTGATAATAGCATTAGACACCCCATCCCCTCCTTGAGCCACTTGATCAATATGACCACCTCAATCCAAAAATCGACCACCCTTACACTTCCCTCGGACACATGGACAATCCACTAGCTTGTGACCCACTTTATTACATCCATAATAAGCATTGGTCTTCCTCAAGCATGGCCACCATGATACCTCTCACACCTTTGACACTTGAGATTAGTCGTCACACCATCACCTCATTTATTCTTAGTGCGGCAATGAGGACAATCCCACTTCATCACAATCGAAACAAGCATTAGTGCCTTTGAAACATGGGCCCCTATGAACCTTACCACATGTTGGACACATAGCATCACCTCTATCCTTGAGACTTTAAAAATTTCCTCTAACATGGCCCCTCTTGGCCTCACTACCTCTCCTCTTACTAGTTGAAGTCCCTGAAGCACCCACTTGTTGCTTAAGATGAGTTGCCAATTTCGTCACTGCTTTGGCCACTTTCCATAGATCATTGCAAATCTTCGCATTCATCTTATCGTCGTCCTGAGTAGCTTGAGACATACCTTGGAATGTAATAATTGGGGGTTAGCAATAAACCCTCGGGGATCTAACTCTATCACACGACATGGAATATGAAGAAGTGAAACATTTCCTAGAATGCCTCATAGCCTCCTACTCATAGTTGTGGTACATAACACAACCATGAATAAGACTCTAAACGATGCAATGTGTTGGACACCAAGGATCTATCAACCTAGTGCTTTGATACCCTCTTTGTCATAACCCAACCTAGGTCCTAGACGTGACTGGTGAATGGAGAACTCGAAGGAACCCCAAACTAGCCTATTAGCATATCACTACATATCCTTGGTCGCAGAAGTAATGTAAAACTACACAAGAAACTTAAACACGGTTATTGGGCTAAGGGAGAGAGATTAATACTTAAGTAACAAGTAAAAGTTTGGAAACCAAGGGCAAGGGACTATGGGAAAGCTTGCATAACATCATAGTCAAGAGATGAAAGAGTCAACGCTGATAACACAGATACATATCTTGTCCAATAACACCTCTACTATATAGAACTTAGCAGGGGCCAAGACAAGCAACTGGGCTCACCCTCATAATCAAAATAGAATATAAAGAAAAATGTATCCATACATAATAAGAGTAACACAGACTAAGGTGCCCAAAGTGGAGAACTCACCAAGTAGCTTGAGTAGCACCGAACTAGCCACGTGGAGAAGGAGCATGATCAACTTGGGCTTCGACCCCTACATGCTGATATCATATAGGTAAGAGTATGCATTGGTACATTTGAATGTACTAACTATGTAGGATGTAATGCAACAATAGATAGGCATCATAATTAAAATGCATAATATTAAGCAATAGGCATAATATAACAATATGGCATGTGTGATCAATGCTTGAGTAAAACATGCTTAAGTAACTCATGCTCATATAGGATATCATATGTGTAGAAGAGATCGAGTTAGCTTCTCAAGGTATAAACCCCTTGGTGGTTGTACGGTATAAACCCCTCACATGGTTTATAATAATCACACCTTATCAACACGGTGATAAAGTATAAACCCCTCGCATGGTTGATGAGTGCAAACCCCCAACATTGTTACCCAGGTTATTGACCCCCCGGATCAAGTATGGTCTAATACAAAACTTTATATGGAGTATATCATACACATAAGCTCATTTCATCATCATATAGTTAATCATATCATATCTTATGCTTTGAACCTCCATTTCCATGAGAAACCCTAGCCGAACATTTTATCAAACACATGGGGGAGGGTGTTGGGGGTAAAAGACCATGCAATTTAGAGATTAAATCATACAAGAAAATATGTTGTAAAACCACGAATCAACACCTTGAATCACCCCCAAGACATTCACATGAAAATCCTTCATCAAAACCAATATTAGATCCAAGATTTAGGGCTCAAAACATGCTAAAACAACCATATTTTCGTGAACTCAAATCACTGTGCAGTAAATTTCATAATATACAATACCCACATGTAAAATCAACTTTAAATCATGTAATATTAGTAAAAAAGAGGTTATGGCACCATGGATGGGCGAACCCAATGGCTAAAACCTACATACCTTATCTTAGAGATGAACTTGGTGAAGATTGGAGATGGAGAGTTGAATCTTGAAGAAGAACCTTGAAGGAAACCTTAGCTTGGGATGAAGGTTTGGGACTTTAGTTTTGGGAGTGAAAATGTGACCAAGTGTTTTGGGGAGTATTGGGAAATGTATAGGATGATATAAGGGTGAAATTTTGCTAGGTATAGATAAAAACACATTTCAGATAACTTGGGCCCAACACTTACAAAATTTTGGACGAACTAAAAAAATAGTGCCCATTTTGTACAGAGTCACAACGCGGATTCCTCTATGGAAATCGAGTTCTTGAAATTTCGCAATTGCGAAATTTTTGCTCTTAAATTGGTGGTTAGACCCTTACCCCCTAAATTAGACCCCTGAATAAAAATTCAAAGTTGGAGTTTTGAAATAACAAATGGATTTTGAGATATCTGAAAATTAAAATTTTGGGCATTACGAGGCACGTTTTGGCACTTTTTGGGGTCGTTACAAATCAATAGAGAAATCAATGTCCCTATGGGGAGGAACTCCAGGAAAGTCTATAGGAAACACATCAACAAACTCCCAAACAATAGGAATAGACTCTATTGGTGGTGGCTCAACATCAATATCACGAATAAATATCAGATAAGCAAGGCAACCCCGATCCACCAACTTTTATGCCTGAATATAAGAGACAACTTTGCTGGGATAAGAACCACTCGAACCCCATCATACAATACTCGATCTGCCTAAAATAGCTAGGTTCACATTCTTAGCATAACAATGGCCCGAAGAGGAGAAAGCCAATCCATCCCTAAAATCACATTAAAATCAATCATATCAAGGATAATCATGTCAACCCAAGTATCAAAACCATCTAAGGAGTCAAGATAGAATTGGTACACCCAGTCCATCACTAAAGGATCACCTACCGAGGTAGACACATGCACGGGCACAGGCATACGCTCATATAATAGATCAACCTCCATTGAGAAATATGCAAATACATAAGAATATGTAGATCTAAGATCAAATAATACAAATGTCAGTCTGTGACAGTCTAGGATAATACTTGTAATGATTGTATCTGATGCCTTGGCCTCGAGCCTCCCAGGAAAAGCACAGAAATGTCCACTTATATTCCCAGTTGTTTAAATAGGACCTCTACCACCTTTTTGCCCCACTATATCACTTGTACCCCTTCTTGGAATACATCTACCTCTGTAGGGATGAGCTCCACTATGATCCTTGATTTGAGGGGTTGTATCTCTAACTAGAAGTACTTGATCTCTTATCAGTGCTGCTGAATAAAAGCACTATCGCCCTGTATGAATCTGGTGGGGGAGGGGGGAAATATAAGCATGTGATCTGGAGAGTCGCACCCATAACAAGATCTCGGGTAAGAAGAGTGCTGAGAAGATGGAGGGGAAACACTGTAACCACCTCGGACCATAAGGCTCGGTTGGGAATTGGAAGACCCTTGTCCTTGACTGTAACCATGAAAACCATGAGGGACCTAACTACCCTCTGAAGAAGGCAATGATGCATGGATTGTCCCTCTATTTTGAGGAGCGCCACCTCCTCCATAGAAGCCTCTACATCCAATTGAAGTGTCAGTGAAGTGACCTAAAGATCGGACCCTCTTATGAGGACCTGAACACATAAGAGTTGATGGATAATATCAATCCTTTCACGAACCTGTGAACTCTCTCTATCTCTATGGAAATCAATGACAAAGCATGTTAAGATGGTTTGTAAAACTTGGCCTCATACTCAGCTACGGTCATGCCACCCCGGGTCAAGGTCTCAAATCTAGCCTATCTCTCATCTCTAACACTCCAGGGAATGAATCTCTCCTGAAAAGTCTCAGAAAACACCTCATACTCAACTAGTGGAGACCATGCTAGCCTAGAATGCAAATAAGACCACCACCACTTCAGAGTCAATCCTCTAAACTGTAAAAGCAACAAATTTGACTTTATGCAAATCCACTAGGACCACGACCTCCAACATCTCATAACTTAATGTAAGAAACTCATATGCATCCTTTCCCTTACCACCCTGAAACTAGGGTGGTTTCATCTTCTGAAAACACTCATATCTTTGTTGATCATCAGTCGCTAATATCGGCTCATGAGCAACCTAAGTTGGATGAACCATCTGAGCTGGCATATCAACTCACACATGCTAGGGCATATAAGGTGGCTGGCCGACCAAAGCTGAATGGTCTGCCACATGATCATCATAACCCTGGGGTGCTCTAGTAGCTGAGGAGGGGGACCTCACCCCTAGCTAGTACCTAAGGTACACCTCGGGCAATAGTCTCTAACATACCTATCATCCGCTGAAGTGTGCCTTGAAGATTAATTAGATCCTTGGCCTCTAGGGGAGCTTGGTGCTACCTAGGCTTGACTGGAGGCTCAGGTGACATACTTCTATCATATTCGCTCATAGGAGTTACACCTTGGGCACGTCCTTATCCCCTACCTCGACCACTAGTCCATCTCCAGCTCTACCTATGCCCTAAGCTAGGGCCTCAATAGTAGTCTCATAAGCTGGTGCCTCAGCTCTGTCCAATGATAAGGATTTGATCCTGGCCATCTGCCAAGAAAATACACAAACTCAACAACTTCATAACAATCACGCACGATAGAAATTGAAAGAACAAAAGGGAAATTTCCTAGCAATCTTCATAGCCTTACAAAGATAAGTAACAGATGTCACTACACCAATTAAGGCTCTACTCTACTGGACTTGTACACATGTGTGACCTATGAACATGGGACTCTAATATCAAATTATCACAACCCAAAAATGGGTGTGATAGCACTTGCTTAACCCACCAACAAAAGTAAGCCAAAACCTGCTCAGCTTCAATAAAATAAACCAAAGAGGAAGGGATAAGTCTAAATAAAGGACAAGAACAAGCATATAAAGTCTATAAAACTATTCCAAGACTGGTGTCACATGTACAAGCCTCTAGTTCTAGATATAATAGAAAACAAATACAAGTCTGAGTTATAGTCCTTAAATAGAACATAAGATAAATAGAAAGGGACACCCAAAGTGTGCCAAAATAGACAAGTTTCTACCTCTTGAATATCCAGGAAGCTCGATTTGTATAGATAAAATCTAACTCAGGTAGAATCGAGTGATGTGCTGTCAAAATACATCACATTTGATGCCCAAAACTTGTGATTTTGTGTATTCTCAATGTGATATTTATGATTTTTATGTGTTTTTATGTTTGTTTTTATATGAAAAGCAGGTTGGCACAATATTGGGAAAAGTTGCAGGTTTTGCTGGTTTTTGAAAACATATGAGACCCTTTATGAGTGGTAGCTCAGCATATGAGTTATAAAGGTGGTCTCGTGGAGATTTCTTGTGTTGAATTAAAAATTGAAGTTCATCCACATGAAACCCCATTACAAGTCGTAGATCATTCTACAAGCCATATCAAAAGGTTACATAAAAATTTTCAATGTTCTCCAGTGTTAGACCAAGTGCTACAGATAAGGACTACGAGAAGATAATACGAGTCATAGATCAGTCTAAGACTCATGAAGATGTTTCATCACAGTGGACTCCAAGATTCAAGAGCTGAACACAAAATCTCGATTAGACTCGTGACCCTAGTTACAAGTCATAATTGCAAGTCGTAGGGTGCACGGACTAATTTTTCTTATTGTTTTAGGGACTTATTTATCAATACTACAAATAATAAATATTAGGTCATTAAGCAAAGTTTTCAAAATTTCTCATAGACTACAACTGAGGATAGAGTAGAGAGCCAAAAATTAGAGCATTATTAGGGTTTTAGTTTTGGAGACTAAAGTTTGGAGAAGAGATTTATTTGTGGATTCAAGTCATCGTTCAATCTTGTTATTCTCAATACAAATTGAATTTTCTTGTTCTTCAATTTTTTTGGGTAAGCGATTAACCATGTCTTCTCTATTCTTTGTTCCTTTATTTACCCAAAATATGAATAGCTAAACCCATAACTTGGGGTTGTGGGAACCATGAGAATTTAACTTAGAAAACCCAGATTATTTGCAACTCTTAGAATGGGTATTTGCATATATTAATCGTTCCTCTTCATTTTGAATATTTTCTAGTGGTGACCATTAGAACTCGCCTAGTGTTGCCTTCCTAATCCAAGTGGTAATGAATAGGAAAAGAGATTGATTAATAGGATTCAATGATGTGTTCTTATCTAATCAACCAAACTAGATCAAGGGGAGGTTGACTGGGACTATGGCTAATGGTTAGTTGATCACACTATGGAGATGGGCCAAATCCCATAGTGAAATTTGACTTTCACCTTTGACCAAAGGGTTGGAAGAACTTAAATTACTGTCCTGCATTCGATATTCTAGTTGAGAATTATAATATTTGGGATGTTGAGTTAGTTAATCATGGGGAACACAATACCCGAGTTGCTCTACATCATTGATTGTCTTCCATTTTAGTTAGTTTATTTTAATTTCTTATCACTCATTGCAAACCTCCCCCCCCATGGGAATTGAGTTAGTTAATTCTTGAATTTTTTATTGGTGAATCGATTTGGAAAGTCCCGTATTCCCTGGGGATTCAACCCTAAACTTTTTTAGGTTTATTACTTTGATGATCGCTTTGACATTAAAAGAGAGGTGTATCTTGAGGAAGATCAAAGAAAATGGCGTTGTTTCTAGGGAATACAGTGAGACTTTGATTTGAATTCACTAGTAATATAATTCAAGTATTAATTTGTTAGTTCTCTTGTACTTTACTTTTGTTTTTGTCTTTGTTTGTTTAGTTTCTTTGCAGGGTACACTAGGTATAGCATGCCCAACACAAGGAGTCAAGGCATTCCCTTAACTCCAATTGATTTAGAAATCTGCTGGATTACAAGAAAAATAGCCCACGGAAAAGCTAACATCACGGGAGCTATTGTGTTACCGCCTCTACCGGCCGAATCAAAGTTCACTGTTTCCAATGAGCTACTCCATCTATTGCAAAATCGTGCATTGTTTGTGGGCCTATTATCAAAGGATCCACATGATCACCTACACAATGTTGCATATGTTTGCAAGAGTGTAATGGTCAACATCTCTATGGATGTTGTGGGACTTTTTGTCTTCCTATTGTCTCTTACAAGCAATAATGCATTGTGGTTGTCTAAACTTCCATAAGGTGTGATCACTAGTTGGGGGAGTTACAAAAGGCTTTCTTAGTAAGGTTTTTCATTAGATCAAACACGTTTAAGCAGAGGGACCGATTTATTAGCTTTCAACAATTCCATGGTTATTCATTCATTTCGATATTGGAGCAGTTCAAAGGATGCTTGACGATTGCTCCAAACTATGGCATTTCAGACACAACACAGGTAAAGAGTTTCTATCGAGCGCTACACCCAGATGATTAAGCATATACAGATGCTCCTATGGGAGGTTCAGTCTTAGGAAAATCATTTGCAGAAGTTGTTGAACAGCTGGACAAGTTGGATGATATTCACCACGTGTATAGACCTATACAAGAGAACCTAACTAGTTACATGGATAACTCTGATAAGAACTCTGAATAAGTAAAGATAAAAGCAGAAATCTTTCACATGCTTGAGCAAAACAAAGCAGATCTGGAGAAGCTAATGAAACATAAGCAAGATGTAAATAGTCCAGAGGGTAGTCGAGGAAGTCACCACACCAAGGATGTAAGTCATGAGGAAGAAAGCGGTAGGAGCAATTGGTTCATGCTATTGTGCCACTATTATAAGGGAAACGGAAGTCCTAGAGTTGAAGATATGCTTCCCAGTCGGTCGATAAGGCTAATACACAAGAGGAGATGTTAAGAGCGATCAAGTTCAACATTATCAAAGTTAACTACAAAGTTGACCGACATTCGATGGCAATTCAATAGCTTAAGTGCTAGTTCGAACTTTTATCACCACAACTAGTGTAAATTCAGAGTGGCATGATGAAAGAGGTAAAGTCTGGTGACAAGTACTCCCCAAATCCTAAAAAAGCCTGAGTACTCAAGATGACTAAGTCATACCGCAATAATAAATTTGGCGCTACTTAGGAGGTAACCTAAGGATTTTTGAAGTTTTAAGATAGTTTTGAATTTATTTTCAATTTATTTGTGTTTTGATAGTCAATCTTTTACATTGGGTTTATTGCATCTAGGGTACAAGTGCATTTTATGAGGAGTATACAGGTTAACGAAAAAGATTTCAGTTTTGCTGAGAAGTCAATCTGATATAGTCTCTATAACCAGGCCTACGAGTCGTATTGCACTTTATGACTCATAATCATGTCTCATAGAGAGTTAAAGTGGGAAGGTTAAGTGTGCACTCCATCTACGAACCAACATTTCGATTCATAGTCCATACTATGAGTCTTGAATGGGATTAGTGGAACCCAGGTGTCATGACCAAAGCCTAGGGCCTAGATGTGACCGACGAATGGGGAGCCCAAAGGAACCCCAAACAAGCCTCGTAGCATATCATTAAACATTTTTGGTCGTGGAATCAATTAAAATGACAATGAGAATTAAGCATAAACAATGGAATTAGGACTAAGGATAAACTTTCAGATCATAATCTCAAGAAATAAAAGAGTCACAACTTATAACATAGATACATATCATGTCCAACAACACCTCTACTACATAGATAAGAGCGAGGGCCAAGACAAGCAACCGGGATCACCCTCACAGTCAATACATATAAAAAATAAAGATAGTCTTAATGCATAGCAATACATCATAAGCAACATCCCCGAAATAAAAGACTCACCAACAAGCTTGTAGTATAATCGAACTAGCCACGTGGAGAAGGAGGAGGATGATCAAGAACTGCTCAGATTCCTACATGGCGACATCGTGTAGGCATAGAGTATGCATTAGTATATTTCAATGTACTAAGTATGTAGGATGCAATGCAACAAGAGATAGGCAACATAGCCAAAATGCATAATCATAAGCAACGAATAGCATACTAATAATATGACATGTATGAATGATACTTGAAGTAAAATATGCTTATATAGAATATAACATATGTGTAAGAAGGGACCATTAAACTATTGGTGGATCGTCACACCCTACCACCCTTAGTGATTGAGGTACAAAACCTGTGAATAGGTTGGTGGATCTTCGCACCCTATCACCCGTGGTGCCGGAGTACAAACCCTCCGATTGGTTGGTGGATCGTCGCACCCTCCTACCCGTGGTGCTAGAGTACAAACCCCTCGATAGGTTGATAGGTACAAATCCCCAAAAAGGTTGATGGAAAGTCTCACCCTCCCACCCATGGAGATGGAGTATAAACCCCCCGATAAGTTATCAAGGTACAAACCCCTTGACGAGATTACCCGGCGCGCAATCCCCCATTAAGGCATGGTCACATTCCAACACTATATAGAGAATACAATATGCATGCATTAACTTAATCATCATATAGTCCTCCTGTGCATACATTCATTTCATCATCATATAGTCGTTCAATTCATAAGACATGTATTGGACCTTCAATTCTTCAAGAAACCATAATCGGACATTTTACCAAACACTTAAAGGGTGTGTAGTGCTAGTGTAAAATCATGTAATTCAAGAGTGTTATCACGCTAGAAAATTCAATATAAAACCATCAATAGATATTTTGTAACACCCTCAAGCAATATACATCAAAACCCTTCATCAAATCTTACAATAGAGCTTGGTTTCATAGCTCAAAACATAGCAAAACAGTCACAATTTCATAAACCCCAACATAGTGTGTAGTGATTTTCATAATAAATAAAACCAATAAGTAAATCATCTTTAAATCATGCAAATTTAAATAAAAGGAAGCTTGGGTATCATGGGTGAAATGAACCCATGAAAGAAACCCACATGTATTAGGTTTGGAGATGAACTTGATGAACATTGGAGATGGAGACTTGAAGCTTGAGTGCAATCCTTAATATTCGAAAAATATTTTGAGACTTGAGTTTAGGTTGACTAAGTGTTTGAATGAGCATTGGGGAATGTTTAGAATGATATGACAGTGAAAAATAGCTAAGTAAAGGTATTTTCACGTTTGGGAACACTTAGGCCCAAGACTTAAAAGACTTGGACTGAAGTCAGAACGGGGGCAAAATTTACACTAGTGCGTGCACTTGGAGCGTCGCGCCAGGGGCACGAAAAGCTCACTAGAAATCGTCACTTGGAAAAATGAAATTACTAATCAATTATTCTTAAATTGGGGTTAGACCCATCTTCCACTCAAAATGACCCCCGAAACAAGAATATGAAGTCATAATTTTGATATCACGTATGGATTTTGAGATATATGGAAATTATGATTCCGAGCATTTTCGAGGCACATTCTCCGGCATTTTTTGTGGATCGTTACAATATCTCCCCCCCCCCGGGAACATTTGTCCCTGAATGTCAAAGAGATGTATATGAGAGAGACAAACATGACAATTTTAGCCTACGTAGAGATGCAAGAATACACTTAAACATCATTTCAAAAATCTCATCATAAATGTAAAATCATCATGAACTTGTCAATTTAAACATGAATATATGCAATGATATGAGGGCTAAAATTAAGACTTGAGATCATATAAAGGACTTAGCTCAATACCCTAAGCTTGAGTGGAGTGGAAAAGGTAAGAATATCGCTTTTGCATGTCCGCCTCGGCCTCCCAATTAGTACTTTCCACTTGTTGATTTCTTCAAAGGACCTTAACGCAAGCCACCTCCTTGTTTCTAAACCTCTTCTCTTGATTATCCAAAATCTAAATCGGAACCTCTTCATATGTCAAATGTCTTCAACCACACCCACAAAAACAAGAGGCACAATAGAAATCGAATCACCCACACATTTCCTCAACATAGACACATGAAACATCGGATGAACCAAATTCATTTCTCTAGGCAAATCCCAACTCATAAGCTACCTTGCCAACCCATATCATCACCCTATAGGGACCCAAATATCTTGCGCTCTACTTGATCTTCTTACCAAAATGGACCACACCCTTCATGGGTTACACCATCAAATAGACCCAATCATCAACCTTGAATTCAAGCTCCCTTCTCCTTACATCGACATAAGACTCTTGATGGCTTTGGGCCCTCTTCAATCTTTAACTAATCATCCTAACTTTCTCAAGAGGTTCCATGACCATATCTTGTCCTAACAAGGCCATGTCACCAACCTCAAACCACCCCACAGGTGATCTACAATGTTTACCATAGATGGCCTCAAAAGGAGCCATACCGATGCTAGAATGATAGCTATTGTTATAGGCAAACTCAATCAACGAAAGATGATCGTCTTGACTACCTTTAAGTTCCAACACACATGCTCTAAGCATATACTTAAGGGTTTGGATGGTCCTTTCGGCTTGGCTATCCATTTAAGGGTGGAAGGTCGTAGAAAGCTTAACTCTAGTACCAAGACCCCTTTGGAAAGATCTCCAAAAATATGAAGTAAATTGAGCTCCCCAATCTGATATGATGAATAAAGGAACCCCATGCAATCTCACCAAGTCATGGATGTACAACCTTGCATACTTCTTAGCCCCATATGTGGTCTTAACCGGTAGAAAGTGATCCAATTTTATCATCCTATCAACCACAACCCAAATGGAATCAAAACCTTTTCTATTCTTTGGCAACCCAACCACGAAATCCATAATAATCACTTTCCACTTCCAAGACGGAATCTCTATACCTTGGGTTAGGCCGCCCGGCCTTTGATGTTCGACTTTGACTTGTTGACAACTATGACAATCAAAAATAAATTTGGCAATGTCCCTCTTCATGTCTCCCACCAATACAACTCCCTCAAATCTCTACACATTTTAGTGGAACTAAGGTGAATAGAATACGACGAATCATGGGTCTCATCAAGGATCCTTTCTATCAAACCATTAACACACAGTACACACAACCTACCTTGGTACCTAAGGGCACTATCTCCCCCTGGGAGAAAACCTCCACCTTGCTCTCATTCACCAAGGCCTTCAATTCTAACAAGGAGGGGTCAAGATCTTATTCAGCTTTCACCTCCTCAATCAATGAGGATTTAGAACCATCATCAATAACAACAACAAAACCATTACCAATATCCTCCAACCTAACCCCAAAACTAGCCAACCGATGCACTTCCCTAGTCATCTCCTTATCACCCACATCAACATGAGCTAGGCTACCCATAGACACCCCAGTCAAGGCATTTACCACCACATTTGCCTTACCAGGATAGTAATGCACACTTATATCATAATCCTTAAGAAGTTCTAGCCACCTTCTTTGTCTCAAGTTGAGATCTTTTTAAGTGAAGAGGTATTGGAGGCTCTTATGATCGGTGAACACATCCACATACACCCTATACAAATAATGTCACCATATTTACAAAGCAAAATCTATGGTGACCAATTCAAGATCAAGGGTAGGGTAGTATTTTTCATGCACTTTGAGTTGCCTAGAAGCATAGGCTATCACCTTACCATTTTTCATTAGTACACAACCTCAACCAACTATAGAAGCATCACAATAGACCATAAATCCCTTAATCCCATCCTCAAACATGCTAATATATACTCTATGGCTATATGATATCACTATGTAGGAACTAGAGTCCCACTTGAGCATCCTCTTCCACGTGGCTAGTACAACTTCGCTCAAGCTTGTCTTGGCCCCTGCTCTAATTTTATAATAGTAGAAGTGTTATTGGACATGTCATGTAGTTATGTTAAGAGCTTTGACTCCTTTTGACTCTTAATATTGATATGAAATTTTCCCTCAGTCCCGTTTATCCCGATTTACTACTTCTTGTTATGTTTTATTGTTTCCGTGACTAATGGCGTATAATGACATGCTAAGAGCATTGCATGGGGTCCCTTTCGAGTTCTCATGCACCGTGTCACGACTAGTTCCTAGGCTTAGGTCGTGACAAACTTAGTATCAAAGCACTAGGTTGTTAGATCCTCGGAGTCCAACACACTGCATCAAATAGAGTCTTATTCGTGATTGTGTTGTGCACCATAACTATGAGTGGGAGGCTATGAGACATTTTAGGAATTATTTCTCTTCTTCATGTTCTAAGTCGTGCTATATAGTTGAGGTAAGCTTTCCTTCCCTAATGCTTATTCTTTACTATGCTAGATCATGCCAAACACGAGAGGGCGACGAGCCCGCACACTCGAGGAGCAACTGGCCAATGGAGAGCTTAGGGATGCTCTCACCTTGCTTGCATAAGCGGTGGCTAATGAAGCCACTAAAGAGGCCCAAGTCCCCCATGCTCCTACATCGGCTTCTCGGGTGAGAGACTTCATGAGAATGAACTCCCCCGAATTCTATGAGTCAAAGGTATATGAGGACCCTTAAGAGTTCATTGATGAGGTTTACAAGATATTAGTTATCATGGTTGTGAGAAAAAAAGAAAAGGCAGAGTTGGCGGTCTACAACTCAAATGAGTATCACAAATATGGTACAACCAACGGAAAGAGAAAAAGAGAGTCAACTATGTGGTGCTTTGGGAAGAGTTCAAAGTGGCTTTCCTTAATCGTTCCTTCCCTCTTGAGCTAAGGGAAGCTAAATTAGTGGAATTTATGAATTTGAGACAAGGGTCAATGAGTGTGAGGGAATATTCCCTCAATTTCAACCAACTTTCCAAGTTTACTCCTTACTTGGTTGTCGACCCAAGGTCGAGAATGAACAAATTTGTGATGGGGAGGTCTGACTTAGTGAGTGAAAAATGTCGATCTGCTATGTTTATTAGTGAAATGGACTTGTTCCGTTTGATAACCTATGTCGAACAAATGTAAGATGATAAATTGAGTAAGAGAAGGGGTCATAAGGCCAAGAGGGCCTGTTTTGAGGGTAAGTTCCAAAAGGATGGTCGAATCCGTAAAGGCCAAGGGTCTTCTCATGCATTTCATAGGAGGGTTGTCAATGACTTTCCAAGGGCCAAGGTGTGGATGTTGTGGTTCCTAATGAGGTATGTCCTAGGTGTGGAAGGGGTCATAAGGGCCCATGTTTGAGAGATACTAATACATGCTTTGGTTGTAGGGAGGTGGGTCGCAAAAAGTTGGATTACCCTCGAAATCACAACAAGGGCAAAGAGGTTCAAAGGAGGTGCTAATGTGGTTCCTTTGGGAAGAGGTGGACTACAAGATGGTGCCCCAAGGCAAAATCGGTTTTATGCTTTGCATGGGAGACAAGGGGTTGATGAGGTCCCCGATGTTGTTATCAGTATGTTAAAAATCTTTGATTTTGATGTGTATGCATTTATTGATTTGGGTGCTACTCTTTATTTTGTTACCGCCTTTGTTGCCAAAAAGTTCCATGTTGACCCTGAGTTATTGCATGAGTCATATGAGGTGCCTACTCCTATTGGTGCATCTATTATTGCTAGAAAAGTTTATAAAACTTGTCCTATTTGCATCTTGCTTAAAATATTGCCTTGTGATCTTGTTGAGTTAGACATGTTTGATTTTGATATTATTCTTGGGATGGATTTGTTGCGTGCATACTATGCTTCTATTGATTGTAGAACTCGTAGAGTCAAATTCTAATTCCCAAATTCACTCGTCCTTCTATTGATTGTAGAACCCGTAGAGTCATCTCTTGCATTTCATTACCATCTTGTGAGGGTCAGGGATGTGGAGTCTAAACTCCTTCCCATAGAGTCGGTTCCGGTTGTAAATGAGTTTCTTGATGTCTTCCCAAATGATATTCCCAGTGTTCCTCCCAAGAGGAAAATAGACTTTAGTATAGACCTCCTCCCCGATACTCAACCCTTTCCATTCCTCCTTACCATATGGCCCCGACGGAGTTAAGGAAGTTAAAGGAGCAATTGAGGGACTTGTTGGAGAAAGGTTTTATTAGGCCTAGACAATCCCCTTGTGGTGCACCGGTGTTGTTTGTGAAAAAGAAGAATGTGTCCCTTAGAATGTGTATTGTCTACCGGCAACTCAATCGGGTAACAATCAAGAATAGATATCTTCTTCCAAAGATTGATGATTTGTTTGACCAATTTAAAGGGGCTAGCCATTTATCTAAGATTTATCTTCGGTCCGGGTATCATCAAGTGAAGGTGAGGGAGTGTGATATTCCCAAGATGGCCTTCTGGACTAGGTATGGGCATTATGAGTTTGTTGTGATGTCTTTTGGGTTAACTAATTCACCGGCCATCTTCATGGACCTCATGAATAGGATCTTTAAACCCTATCTTGATTCCTTTGTTGTGATCTTCATTAATGATATTTTGATCTATTCCTGTGGTGAGGAGGAGCATAGGGCTCACTTGAGGGTTCCGTTGCAAAGATTGAGGATGGATAAATTGTATGCTAAATATGAAAAGTGTGAATTTTGGTTGAAGGAGGTTGCTTTCCTAGGGCATGTGGTGCTGGGGGATGGTATAAAGATGGATCCTAAAAATATTGATGTGATTAGAAATTAGCCTAGACCATTGACTCCGTTGGATATTAGGAGTTTCTTAGGCTTAGCAGGCTGCTATCGGAGGTTTGTGAATGGATTCTCTTCTATTGCTTCCCTTATAACAAAATTGACTAAAAAAAGTTAAGTTTGTGCGGACCGATGAATGCGAGAGGAGCTTCTAAACCTTGAAAGATAAGCTTATGTCCGCCCCTATATTGTCACTACCGGATGATCTTGAGGCATTTGTGGTGTATTGTGATGCTTCTGGGTTGGTTTGGGTTGTGTGATAATGCAAAATGGTAAGGTGATAGCCTATGCTTCTAATCAACTCAAAGTTCATGAAAAAAACTACCCTACTCATGATCTTGAATTGGCTGTCGTAGTATTTGCTTTGAAAATTTGGCAACATAATTTGTAAGGGGGGCATGTTGATGTGTTCATCGATCACTAAAGCCTCCAATATGTCTTCATTGAAAAAGATCTCAATTTGAGACAAAGAAGGTGGCTAAAACTTCTTAAGGACTATGATATGAGTATGCATTACCATCCCGGTAAGGCAAATGTCGTGGCGGATGCCTTGAGTAGGGTGTCTATGGGTAGCCTAGCTCATGTTGATGGTGGTTATAGGGAGATGGATAGGGAGGTGCATCGATTGGCTACATTGGGGGTTAGATTAGAAGAGGTTGGTAAAGATGGTGTTGTTGTTGTTGATGGCTCTAGGTCTTCCTTGGTTGATGAGGTGATAGCAAAACAAGATCTTGACTCCTCATAGCTTGAATTAATGGTCTTGGTGAAAAAGCGCAAAGTGGACGTTTAGGAGATGGTGCTCTTAGGTACCAGGGTAGGTTATGTGTTCCTTGTGTTGATGGTTTGAGGAAGAAAATCCTTGATGAGGCCAATAATTATTCTTATTCTATCCACCCTGATTCCACCAAAATGTATAGAGATTTTGAGGGATGTGTATTGGTGAGGTGGCATGAAGAGGGACATTGTCAAATTCATTTCCGGTTGTCATAGTTGTCAACAAGTCCAACTCAAACATCAAAGGTCTGGTGGTCTATCCCAAGATATTGAGATTCCTACTTGGAAGTGGGAAGAGATAAATATGGATTTTGTGGTTAGGTTGCCCAAGAATAGAAAAGGTTTTGATTCCATTTGGGATGTGGTTGATAGGATGACAAAATGGGCTCATTTCCTACTGATTAAGACCCCATATGAGGCTAACATTATGCAAGATTGTACATTCATAACTTGGTAAGATTGCATGGGGTTCCTTTTGTCCATCATATCAGATTGTGGTGCTCAATTTACCTCACATTTTTGGAGGTCCTTTCAAAGGGGTCTTGATATTTGAGTTAAGCTTTCTACGACCTTCCACCCTCAAATGGATGGCCAAGCTGAAAGGACCATCCAAACCCATGAGGATATGCTAAGAGCATGTGTATTGGAGCTCAAAGGTAGTTGAGATGATCACCTTCTATTGATTGAGTTTGCCTACAATAATAGCTATCATTCTAGTATCAGTATGGCTCCTTTTGAGGCTCTCTCAAGGAGACATAGATCACCGGTTGGTTCATTTGAGGTTGGTGAGGTAGCTTGTTGGGACCAGATCAGGTTACGGAGGCTCTTGAGAAGGTTAGGATGATCAGTGAAAGGATGAAGACGACCCAAAGTCGCCAAAAGTCCTATACCATTGTGAGGAGAACGGATCTTGAATTCCAAGTTGGTGATTGAGTTTATTCAAAGGTGTCACCCATGAAGG
Source organism: Solanum clarkiae (assembly GCA_011800125.2). NCBI lineage: Eukaryota > Viridiplantae > Streptophyta > Magnoliopsida > Solanales > Solanaceae > Solanum > Solanum clarkiae. The sequence goes on along the minus strand of JAABOM020092327.1, from coordinate 7,631 downwards.
GTGTGGTCTGTTTTTGTAAGAAGGGATACTTGAGCCCAAGATATGTGGATCCTTATAGGGTGATGAGAAGGGTTGCAAAGGTAGCTTATAAGTTAGAATTGCCTCGAGAAATAGATTTGGTTCATCCAGTGTTTAATGTGTCTATACTGAGGAAATGTGTGGGTAACCTGAATGCTATTGTGCCTATTGATGTTGTGGGTGTGGTTGAAGGAAAATTTGACATATGAAGAGGTTCTGGTTCAGATTTTGGATAGACAAGGGAAGAGATTGAGGAACAAAGAGGTGGCTTCTGTAAGGGTACTTTGGAGGAATCAACAAGTTGAGAGTGCTACATGGGAAGCCGAAGTGGACATGCAAAAGTGATATTCTTAACTTTTCCACTCCACTCAAGCTTGAGGTATTGATCTAAGTTCTTTATGTGATCTCAAGTCTTAAGTTCAGCCCTCATGTCATTGCATATGTTCATGTTTGAGTTGACAAGTTCATAATGATTTTACACTTATGATGAGATTTTTGAAATGATGTTTAAGTGCATTGTTGTATCTCTATGTCGGCTAAAATGGTCATGTTTGTGTCTTTCATATACGTTTTTTAAACATTTGGGGATGAATGTTCCCAATGAGGAGATATTGAAACGACCCTAAAAAGTGCCCGAAAATGTGTCTTGGAAGTGCTCGGAATAGTAATTTCCATATATCTAAAAATCTGTGTGTGATATCGAAAATTCAACTACCTATTCTTGTTCAGGGGATCGAATTGAGTGGGAAATGGGTCTAACCTTGATTTTAGAGCACCCGTGTCAAAATTCAAAATTACCAAAATGCAACTTCTAATGAGCTTGTGTTTTTTGGTCTAGTTTTGACTTCGGTCCAAAGTGTTTTATGTCTTGGGTCTAAGTGTTCCCAAATGTGAAAATACCTATACTTAGCCATTTTTATCCTCATATCATTCTAAACATTCTCCACTATTCATTCAAATACTTAGCCAAATATTTTACTCCTAAACTCAAGACTAAAAACCATTTCCAGATCTTAAGGATTGCAATTAACCTTCAAGTCTTCATCTCCAATCTTCATCCAGTTCATCTCCAAAGCTAAGGTATGTGGGTTTCTTTCATGAGTTACTTTCACCCATGATGCCCAAGCTTCTTTTTTCTCAAAATTTTCATGATTTAAAGTTGATTTACTCATGGGTCTTACATATTATAAAAATCACTGCACACACTATATTGGGATTTATGAAATTGTGACTGTTTTACCATGTTTTGGCTATGAATCTAAGATCTATTGTATGATTTGATGAAGGGTTTTGATGTATATTGCTTAAGGGTGTTACCAAGTATCTATTGAAGGTTTTACATTGAATTTTCTAGCATGATTTAACTCTTGAAATGCATGGTTTTACACTAGCACTACACACCCTCTAAGTGTTTGATAAAATGTCTGGTTATGGCTTATTGAGGAGTTGAAGGCCCAATGCTTGTCTTATGAGTTGAATGATTATATGATAATGAAATAATGATAGAATGATGATGAAATGTATGTATGTGTATGATGGCTATATGATGGTGAAATAATGATAAAATGATGATGAAATGATGATGAAATGTATGTATGTATGTATATGATGACTAGATGACGATGAGGGAGATGAATGTATAAATGATATTCTTCTATATAGAGTTGGCTTGTGACCATGCCGTACTTGGGGGTTATACACCGAGTAACAGTGTCAAGGGGTTCGTACCTTGATAACCGATCGGAGGGTTTGTACTCCGATCACCACGGGTGGTAGGGTGCGACTATCCATCAACCTTATTAAGGGTTTGTGCTCATCAACCTATCGAGCGGTTTCCATCAACCATCTTGGGGGTTTGTATCCATCACCCCGTTGGGGGTTTGTACCTCTACAACCTTACGAAGGGGTTCGCACCTCATGCGCCTCTCGAAGCAGGTGATGGGCCTTGGATTGCACTAAGGAATGCTCACTCCCTTCACATATGTTATGTTCTATGAAAGTATGATTATTCAAGCATCATCCATTCATGTCATATTGTCATATGCTCATCTATTATCTAATTAAGCATGTCGATTATGATGCCTATCTATTCACTACAAGAAAAAAGACTTTTAACGATCATTTTTTCACGAAGGGAAATGAATTCGGTCATTATAAATACATTTGTAGTGACCAATTTTTTTCGATCGTTATAAATATACTTATAGCGACCAAATTTTTTGCCAGTCGTTATAAATATACTTAAAGCGACCAATTTTTTTCAATCGTTATAAATACGTTTATAGCGATCAAAATTTTTTTCGGTCATTATAAATACACTTATAGTGACCAATTTTTATTTGATTGTTAAATACAAATTTTAGTCCAATATTAATGAGGGGCTAAATTTGATCCTTAAAAACATAACATTCCATCGTTAAAATATATTAGTTAGTTAAAAATATATTTTAATTAATATAAGTGCAAAAATATCAGACTAAATTATATTATAAGTATCACAAGTGACATTTTATTAATCATTCCATCATTTTTATAAGAATCCTCCATATTTTAGAATTTTGGTTATTTCATAACAAAAAAAGTTTAATAAAAAGAAAAAAATTATTAATGTACTATTTTCTAATAACTCTATCCGTCATTCATATTATAGTTAATTATGTAAATTTTAAAATATAGTAAAAGGGTTTAGTTACAATCTTTTTAGCATAATTTTTTTAACTTACATATTTTCTTGATATAGTTTTTATATATGTTTTTATTTTGAGAGACAATTTATTCATATTTACTTGACCTCTTTAAGGATGCAAGATGAAATAGGTCAAAAGAAAAATTATAATGAAACAAAAAATTAAAAATAGAAGTAATTATATTAAATAATAATTATGAGCTTATTAGATTAATTTAAGGTAGAAAAGTTATATATATTTGGTAGTAAGTAATTTTCTCAAGAGGATAGATGTTTATCCACTTACAGATTACCTCGATAAGTAGACTTTAGAATTGATATTCAATAATAATATTTTTTTCTAATAAAAATTTATATTGTATTGACTTTTTTCTCATTATTGGTTGTGAAACTAACAAGTCTATACAAAGAAAAATTATTTGTTTGAGTTAGAAGAATATAAAGTGAAATTTTAGAAACAAACAATTTAAAACAATTTACATGACATATAATCAACTGCTAATTGAATTAAGAATCGTGATTTTTTTTATTATTTAAAATTTAAGATGATATATTTGATTTGTATCTCGTACTACTTTAATGATATTAAATTATTTTTATTAGATGAATACTATTAGTATAAGAAGTAAAACTGTGACATCCCAAGCCTAGGGCCTAGACATTACCAACGAATGGGGAACCTGAAGGGACCCCAAACAAGCCTCATAGCATATCATTACACATCCTTGGTCGCGGAAGAAATATAAAACATCATAAGAAAAAATGAACACAGGGAAATGGGACTAAGGGAGAAAGAGAGAGTGTAATACTTAAACTATATAGAGGAGTCAAAGCTCATACATAAATACTCAACATGTCCAACAAACACCTCTAAATACATAAATAGAGAAGGGGCCAAGACAAAGTAATCGGGCTCACCCTCATAGTCAAATAGAACATAAGATAGTGTCTCAATGCATAGATAAGAGAGAAACATAAACCAAAGTCCCCAGAATGGAGGACTCACCTACAAGCTTGGAATAGCACTGCCTATCCACGTGGAAGAGCATGATCAACTTGGGCACCGGTTCCTACATGGTGATATCATATAGGCAAGAGTATGCGTTAGTACATTTGAATGCAATAAGTATGTGAGATGCAATGCAATAAGAGACAAACCTCATAATCAACATGCATAACGATAGGCAATAGGCATAATATAACAATATGTCCTGTATAATCAATGTATAAGTAAAACATGCTTAGGTAAATCATGCTCATAGAGAATATCATATGTGTAGGTGAGATTAAGCTATCTTTTCAAAGTATGAACCCCTTGGTAGGTTGCTGATGTTGTCACCCCATCACTTAGGTGGAGATGAGTTTAAACCCTCATTCTTGGTTAGTGACGATGCCACCCTATCACCCTGGTGGAGATGAGTTTTAACCCTCATTCTAGGTTAGTGACGATGCCACCCCGTCACCCTTAAGGAGATGAGTTTTAACCCTCATTCTGGGTTACCCGGGCTCTTGTCCCCCCAGATTGGGCATGGTCTATGCAATAATTTTAAACCCTTATTCTAGGTTAGCGACGATGTCACCCCGTCACCCTGGTGGATATGAGTTTTAACCCTCATTCTAGGTTACTCGGGCTCTTGTGCCCCGGGATTGGGCATGGTCTATGCAACAGTTTATATAGGATTCATCATTGCTCTAATGCAATACCTTATGTAGGAATAATCATGTATATAAGCTTATTTCATTATCATAGTATCATTCATATCATATCTCATGTTTTGATCTTCAATTCCCCAAGAAAACATAACCATACATTTTATCAAACACCTTGGGGTGTGTAATGGGAGTAAAAGAGCATGCAATTTGGAGATGAAATCATGCAGGAAAATCAGTGGTAAAACCTTTAATCAACACTTTGCAACACCCCTAAGGCATTCATATCAAAACTCCTCATCAAAGCCAACATTAAATCCAAGATTTGAAGCTCAAAACATGCTTAAACAATCATACATTCATGTATTAAAATCATTGTGCAGTAAATTTCTCAATGTTCAAGACTCACATGTAAAATCAACTTTAAATCATGCCTTATTAAGTAAAAGCGGGTTTAGGCACCATGGGTGGAAGGACCCAATGGTTCAACACCACATACCTTAGCTATTGTGAAGTTCTTAAAGAAGACTTTGATGAAGATTTGAAGCTTGGGTGAGATCCTTGAAGAAATCCTTGAGATTGGCCTTTAGTTTGGGACTTGAATTTAGGGTTAGAAATGAGTCTAAGTGTTTGGGAAAATATTGGGGAATGTTTTTGGGTGATATGAGGGTGAATAAGGCTAAGTATATGTGAAAATACGTTTGGAAAAACTTAGGTCCAACACTTAGAAAAATCTGGGCGAATTAGAAAAAGACAGTGCAGGAAAAACACCTCTCCGCAGCGCGGAGAGGTCGCGGACCACTTCTAAAAATTGCACCAAATGCAAATTTCATAATTTGATTCCTTTGATTGAAGTATGAGGTTAGACCCTTTCCACATAATTTGGACCCCCTGAACAAGAATACGAAGTTAGATTTCTGAAATTCCAAATGAATTTTTAGATATACAGAAAACAAGATTTCAAGCACCTTCGAGGCACGTTTTCAGGGACTTTTTAGGTTGTTTCAGAAACTAAAAGAAGTTGGGGGGGTTTTATCCATGAATCAATGTACAAAATGTCAATAACTGAAGGTGTAAAATACAAAACAAATAACTTTATGTTTAGAACTAGAAACCCCAAATTTATTTTTAGAAATAAAGTTTATATTTTGTTGTAGTTAATCTTTGATTTAGCAAAAAAAAAAAAAGAAGATAATAGTTATTAGGAGTGTTATTAATAATCTAACATGAAAATTTTTATACTTGTCTTTTGAGAGATCATGCAGTTTGAAGAACCCATCATCAAAGAAAGTGTAAATAAGTATAAGTAATAGAAAATTTTTTAAGCACAGGAAGAATGCATTTCATATTTAAGAAAAAATATTTCTAATTTTCCTTTTACTAAGAGGTAAAAATATAATATCATACAATTTGTATGTCTATATTTTTGTAACGTTATTCAATATCATTCTTTATAGTTACTATGAAATTAATACTATAATCAATTTATACATTTTCATATGTGCACGTATTCGCATGTGTGTGTATGCACTTTTGTTGATCTAATTTGTGGTTGTAATTAAAGTTTTAATAACTAAAACTGAAGGGAGCCTTGGACTAATTGGTAAAGTTGTTGTCATGTGATTAGAAGGTCATGCGTTCAAACCTTAGTAACATCATCTGACAAAAATGCAAGATAACACTACATGCAATAGATCTTTGTGGTCTGGCCCTTCCCCTGAAGTGCACTTGGCTTGCCTAAATTTTTTTTAATAACTAGAATATCAATTAGTGAAGAAAATTTGGTTGTTGAAAAGAGGTATAAAGACCGGATTTTTGTTGTCATCAAAGCTTTTTAACGATCGGATTTAATCGTGTCGCTAAACGTTTAACGGAGGAGCTTTTAACGACCAGTGATGACTGGATTTTTACCTGCCATTGTTGACTAATAACGAACGGATTTATACTTTTAGCGACAAAATTTTTCCTCATTAAAGACCTATTTTCTTGTAGTGATTGTTGCATTGCATCCTACATACTTAGTACATTCAAATATACTAAGGCATACTCTATGCCTACATCATGTCACCATGAAGGAACAAGAGTCCCACTTGAGCATCCTCCTGCACATGGCTAGTACGACTTCACTCAAGCTTGTTGGTGAGTCCTCCATTTCGGGGACTTACTTATAATCTCTTGATATGTATTAGATTTTCCTCTTTGACTTATGTATTGACTATGAGGGTGAGCCCAGTTGCTTTGTATTGGCCCCGCTCTTATCTTATATAGTAGAGGTATTGTTGGACATGTTATGTATTTATATTAAGAATTTTGGCTCCTTTTGACTCTTGATGTTGATGTTATGAAATTGTCCCGTAGTCCCATTTATCCATACTTACGTTTTATTGCTTCAGCGACCAAGGACGTGTAATGACATGCTAAGAGCCTTGCATGGAGTCCCTTCGGGTTCCCATGCACCATGTCATAACTAGGAACTAGGCTTGGGTCATGACAAAGATTGAAGAACAAGAAAATCCAATTTGTAATGAGAATCAGAAGATTGAAAACTGACTTAAATCCACAAGTGAATCTTTTCTCCAAAATTTAGTCTCCAAAACTAAAACCCTATAAAAATGCTCTGGTTTCTTGCTCTCTACTCTATCCTTGGCTGTAAACTATGAAAAATTCTGAAAACTCCGCTTACTGACCTAATATTTATTATTTATAATATTTACAAACAAGTCTCTAAAATATTTTTTTAAAAAAAAAACTTGTCGGTGCACCCTGCGACTTGTAGTTATGAATCATAACTAGGGTCAAGAGTCGTAATCAGGCTTTCGTGTTCAGCTCTTGGATCTTGGACTTCACTGCTAAGAAACATCTTTAGGAGTCATAGTCTGATCTATGACTTGTATTATCTTCTCTTAGTCCATATCTGCAGCACTTAGTCCAACTCGGGAGAACACTGGAAATTTCTACGGAACCTTCCAATACAACTCGTAGAATGTTCTACGACTCATAACAGGTTTCGTGTGGATGAACTTAAGTTTTTACTTCAATGCTGGAAATCTCCATGAGACTACCTTTATGGCTCGTACACTGAGCTAAGACTCGTAGAGGGTCTCGTATGTCTTCAAAAACTAGCAAAACATGCAACTTTTCCCAAAATTATGCCAACCTACTTTTCTTATAAAAACAAACAAAAAAACACATAAAACCCATATATGTCGCATTAAGAACACACTAAATATCAAGTTTTAGGCATTAAATTTGTTGTATTTTTATAGTACATCAACAC